>NC_069428.1:47269064-47286077 GCF_026875155.1 Cherax quadricarinatus | reverse complement strand
AGTTTTAATTTTAGTTCTTTGTTTTTTTTTTTTGGGTAGTGTTACTTGTACTGTGTCTTACAGTATTTTTACTGTGAAACTGTGTCAGGTCAGTAGTTACTGTTTTTACTGTGTCAGGCTGAGTAGTTACTTTTGTACTGTGTCAGGTGACAGTATTTACTTGTACTGTGTCAGGTGACAGTATTTATGTGTACTGTGTCAGGCTACAGTTTACTTTTGTACTTTTGTCAGCTGAAGTATTTACTGTGTACTGTGTGGTTTGACAGTATTTTACTGTGTCTGTGTCAGGCTGACAGTATTTTCTTGTACTGTGTCTGGCTGACAGTAGTTACTGTGTTCTGTGTCAGGCTGCGTATTCTGTGTACTGTTCGGCTGACTTAGTTTCTGTGTACTGTGTCAGGAACAGTATTTTACTGGTCTTGTCAGGCTGACAATAGTTATTTGTGTACTGTGTCGGCTGACGTAGTTACTGTGTATTTGTGTCAGGCTGACATGTTACTTTGTATGTGTAGGCTGACAGTAGTTATACTGTGTACTGTGTCAAGAAGACAACAGTTACTGTGTACTGTGTCAGGCTGACAGTAGTTACTGTGTACTGTGTCAAGAAGACAACAGTTACTGTGTACTGTGTCAGGCTGACAGTAGTTACTGTGTACTGTGTCAAGAAGACAACAGTTACTGTGTACTGTGTCAAGAAGACAACAGTTACTGTGTACTGTGTCAGGCTGACAGTAGTTACTGTGTACTGTGTCAGGCTGACAGTAGTTACTGTGTACTGTGTCAGGCTGACAGTAGTTACTGTGTACTGTGTCAGGCTGACAGTAGTTACTGTGTACTGTGTCAAGGAGACAACAGTTACTCAAACATTCTATATTAATGTTGTAAAAACAAGAGAGGTTCACCTGGAGTTTACCTGGAGAGAGTTCCGGGGGTCAACGCCCCCGCGGCCCGGTCTGTGACCAGGCCTCCTGGTGGATCAGAGCCTGATCAACCAGGCTGTTACTGCTGGCTGCACGCAAACCAACGTACGAGCCACAGCCCGGCTGGTCAGCAACCGACTTAGGGTGCTTGTCCAGTGCCAGCTTGAAGACTGCCAGGGGTCTGTTGGTAATCCCCCTTATGTATGCTGGGAGGCAGTTGAACAGTCTCGGGCCCCTGACACTTATTGTATGGTCTCTTAACGTGCTAGTGACACCCCTGCTTTTCATTGGGGGGATGTTGCATCGTCCCCAAAATCTTTTGTTTTCGTATGGAGTGATTTTCGTGTGCAAGTTCGGTACTAGTCCCTCTAGGTTTTTTCCAGGTGTATATAATCGTGTATCTCTCCCGCCTGCGTTCCGGGGAATACAGGTTTAGGAACCTCAAGCGCTCCCAGTAATTGAGGTGTTTTATCTCCATTATGCGCGCCGTGAAGGTTCTCTGTTCATTTCTAGGTCAGCAATTTCACCTGCCTTGAAAGGTGCTGTTAGTGTGTAGCAATTTTCCCAGCCTAGATAGAACAAGTGACCTGAAGAGTGTCATCATGGGCTTGGCTCCTAGTTTTGAAGGTTCTCGTCATCCATCCTGTCATTTTTCTAGCAGATGCGATTGATACAATGTTATGGTCCTTGAAGGTGAGACCCTCCGACATGATCACTCCCAGGTCTTTGACGTTGGTGTTTCGCTCTATTTTGTGGCCAGAATTTGTTTTGTACTCTGATGAGATTTTATTTCCTGGTTTACCATCTGAGTATTTGAAATTTCTCATCGTTGAACTTCATATTGTTTTCTGCAGCCCACTGAAAGATTTGGTTGATGTCCACCGGAGCCTTTCAGTGTCTGCAATTTGGGGGACACTGTCATGCAGATTCGGGTTCATCTGCAAAGGAAGACACGGTGCTGTGGCTGACATCCTTGTCTTTTGTCCGATATGAGGATGAGGAACAAGATGGGAGCGAGTATGTGGGATTGTGGAAAAGAGCTTTTTCACTGTAGCTGCCGCGGACTTTACTCTGTTGACGACTACTCTCTGTGTTTGTTAGTGAGGAAATTATAGATACATCGACCCATTTTCCTGTTTTCCTTTAGCACGCATTTTGTGCGCTATTACGCCATGGTCCATTGTCGAAGGCTTTTGCAAAGTCTGTATATATTACATCTGCATTCTTTTTGTCTCTGTGATTCTAGGCCTTTTCGGTGATCCCATTAGTTGGGCAGACAGGACGACCTGTTTTAAACCCATTGGGGCCCGGGGGTGGGGTTTTAGGTGGGGGGGTCTTGTGGGGGGCCATTCCGTTTCGATATGGGGTTTTGGGGGTTGGTATGTAAGCTTACGGATTGTTTTAATAGGTAATTCCCCAAAATATTAAACCTAACCTAAAATTTATAAAATTCTCCTGCAATATTTGAAAAACAAATTCCCAGCAAATTAAATAAAATTTAATTTAAAATTTAATAAATCATCCTAAACCCCAAATTATTCAAATCCATACCAATAAAATTTTAACTATAAAATATTAAATTATCTTAAAAAATTTTACAGTCGTTTTAAAACCCATTCTACAAAGGTAACAATCCTTCCCTCACAATCCTCACCATCACATCCCCCATCCCTCTTAAATCAAATCTTAAATAAATATAAATAAAATATTAAAAAAATATTAAATTTATTTAAATCAATAAAATTCATTCGAATCCTATTCCTAAATATATTAAACACATTGAAAAATGAAATTAATCCTTAAATCTTTATTATAAATTATGTGAAATATTAGATAAACATCCTACCTTCAGTCGTCTATTCAAAATCCCTTCAAATCCTCATCACAATTTATGTCAATCCTTATAGCTAATATTCTCATAAATTTACATCACCAATCCTTAATCTATCAAAATCATCCCTAAATAATCTATTACAATATCTCATCAAACTTATCCCTCAAATTTCATCCCTACAATCCCTATCTAAAAAACCTTCACTCAACTATCGTCAAATCCTCATCAAATTTCAATCCCTCAAAATCGACTAAATTTTACTTCAAAAATTCATCTAACTCTTCAAATAAGATAAAGCTTCAGAATCCCATCCCAAATACCTCAATTTACGTATCTACAATACATTCTCTATAATCTTTAATTAAGATAAAATCCAAATTCAATAATTTTACAATAGTTAATGGTGAGATGAATTTGAAATTCAGATGAATTTCAGCTGCAATCCTATTCCCCAAATATCTATACAACCATAGCTCAAGTCCATCATCCTCAAGATTTCATCCTGAAATCCTTAATGAAGATCTCATCCAAATCCATTCCTCACAATCCTATCCCTCACAATCCATCCAGATACAATTCACCTAACAACCTATATCTCCAAATTAATCCGGCATCCTCACTCTCACCTAACATATCTTCACCCACAAATTCTCAAATCACTCCCCACAACCCTCATCCCTAACACTTTTACATAAATCTTCAAGTCCTATCCAAATCCATTCCCAAAATGGTATCTTCAATCCACCATCAAGTCCTATCCGATAATCTCAAAACCCTTCTCCAATTCTAGTCACAAATCCTCATCCTAAAATCCATTCCAGATCTCAATTCAATCATTCAAATAGATTTCAATCAAATCCTAAATCCTATGAAAAATCCTATTTCAATCCAATAAATCCCTATATTCAACTAATTAAAAAATTCAAATTCATCTCCAAGTATATTCACAATGAACCTATTCCTACAAATACGTTTAAATTTGGGGATAAAGTTTGGTTGGGTTGGGGGGGTTTGGGGGGATGAAGGGGGTTGGTGGTTAAAGGTGGGTTTAAAATAAAGTATGGTGGGGTTGAGGGGTGGGAAGTAAAGTGTGGTGGGTATGTAATAAGAATTAAATTTGAAAATGAAAAATTTAAATTTTTAAATAAATTTAAATGAAAATTGGAGAAAAAAGTGAAATTGGAGGGAAAAGTAAAAATTTGAGAAAAAGGGAAACATTGGGAAAATATGAATTTAGGAAAAGAAGTGAATTGTGTTTTAAAAAATTTGAAAAAAAATTATGAAGTTTGGATAAAGTGGAATTGGTAGAAAAAAATTGAAAATGGGTAGAATAAATTTAAATTGTGTTGAGGAAAATTAAAAGTGTAGAAAAAAGTTGAAGGTGAAAAAAGATGAATTGGAAAAGGGATTGGAGAAGGAAGAGGAATAGAAAATGGAAGATTGGGAAAAAGAGTGAAAATTTGAAAAAAGGTTTTTGGAGAAAAAAGGTGAAATGGTTGAAAAAAAGTGGAATGAAATTGAAAAAAATTTAAATGGTTTAAGATAAAATTTAAATAATAGAACCACCAATTTAAAAATAAAATTTGAAAGTTTTAAAACCCCCCCCAAAAAGGGAAACCCCAATGAAAATTTTTAAATAAAAAAAAAATTTTTATCCCTCAAAATTTCTCTTTCCTCAATTCAAAATCTTTTTTTTTTTTTTTTTTTTTTTTTTTTTTTTTTTTTTTTTTTTTTTTTTTTTTTTTTTTTTTTTTTTTTTTTTTTTTTTTTTTTTTTTTTTTTTTTTTTTTTTTTTTTTTTTTTTTTTTTTTTTTTTTTTTTTTTTTTTTTTTTTTTTTTTTTTTTTTTTTTTTTTTTTTTTTTTTTTTTTTTTTTTTTTTTTTTTTTTTTTTTTTTTTTTTTTTTTTTTTTTTTTTTTTTTTTTTTTTTTTTTTTTTTTTTTTTTTTTTTTTTTTTTTTTTTTTTTTTTTTTTTTTTTTTTTTTTTTTTTTTTTTTTTAAAAAAAAAAAATTTTTTGGGAAAAAACCCCCCCCGGGGGGGGGGGAAAAAAAAAAAATTTTTTTTTTTAAAAATTTAATTTTTTAAAATTTTCCCCAAATTTTTTTTTAAATTTTAAAAAAAAAAAAAAAATTTTTTTTAAAAAATTTTAAAAATTTAAAAAATTTAAAAAATTTAAAAAATTTAAAAACCAATTTTAAAAAAAAAAAAAAAAATTTTTTAAAAAAATTTTAAAAAAAAATTTTAAAAAAGGGGTTTTTAAAAAAAACCCCCCCAAAAAATTTTAAAAAAAAAAAATTTTTTTAAAAATTTTTTTTTAAAAAAAAAAAAAAAAAAAATTTTTTTTTTTTTTTAAAAAAAAAAAAAAAAATTTTTAAAAATTTTTGGGGAAATTTTTTAAAAAAAAAAAAAATTTAATTTAAAAAAAAAAATTTTAAAAAAAAAAAATTAATTTTAAAAGGGGGTTTTTTTTTTTTTTTAAAAAAAAAAAAAAAAAAAAAATTTTTTTTTTTTAAAAAAAAAAAAAATTTTTTCCCAAAAAAGAAAAAAAAAAAAAAAAAAAAATTTTTTTTAAAAAAAAAAAAAAATTTTTAAATTTGGGTATTTAAAGATAAAAATTTTTTGGGGGGGGGAAAAAAAGGGGGGGGGTTTTGGGGGGGGGGGGGGTTGGGGTTGGGGGGGGGGGGGGGTTTAAAGGGTATTTGGGGGGGGTTTTTGGGAAAAAAAGTTTTAAAAGGAGGGGGGGGGGGGGGGGGTTTTTTTTTAAAAGGGGAAAAAAATTTTTTTTAAAAAAAAAAAAAAAATTTTTTAAAAAAAAATTTTTTTTTTTTTTTTTTTTTTTTTTTTTTTCCCCCCCCCCCCCCCCCCCCCCCCCCCCCCCCCCCCCCCCCGGGGGGGCCCCCCCTTGGGGGGGCGGGGGGGGGGTTTGGGAATTATTTTTGGGGGGGGGAAAAGGGGGGGGGGGGGGGGCCCCCCCCCCTTAAAAATTAAACCCCTTTGAAAAAAAAAAAAAATTTTCCATTTTTTCCCCCCCCCCCCCCCCCCCAAAATTTTTTAAAAATTTAAATTTTTTGGGGGTTTTTCCCCTCCCCCTTTTAAAAAAAAATTTTAAATTAAAACTATCTTATCCCTTCAGAATCCTCACATCCATCATCCCTCACAATCCCTATCCCTCACATCTTCATCCTCACAATCCCTCATTCTCACAATCCCTCATTACTCAGAATCCCTCATCTCTCATAATTACCTCATCCCTCACAATTCATCATCCCTCACAATCCTCCTCACTCACATCCCTCTTCCTACCAATCCCTCTCCCTCACCAATCCCTTATCACTCACAATCATTCATAACTCTCATCCTCACATTTCCTCATCCCTCACAATTACTCATCGCTCACAAACTCTCATCCCTCACAATTCCTCGCTACGTAAAGATGACTCAGATTTAGTGGTGGGGGATGAGGTGTGGGTGGTGGTGGGGGGGGGTGGGGGTTGGGGGGTGGGGTTGGGGGTCGGGGTGGGGGGTGTTGGTGGGGGTAGAGGGTGGGGGGTGGGGGTTGTGGGTGGGGGTAGTGGGTGTGGGTGGGGGGTAGTGAGTGTGGGTGGGGGGTGGGGGGTAGTGAGTGTGGGTGGGGGTGGGGGTAGTGGGGGACACAACTTCGAGAAAATTAAATTTCCGAGTTGAAAAAATGAATAAAAATGCTTAGCATTATTTATTCAACAACACTGTCAAATTGAGGCTTATGCAAAGTGAAACTTGTGTTGAGGAAACACCACCAGTAGTGAAACATGTGTTGAGGAAACACCACCAGTGGTGAAACTTGTGTTGAGGAAACACCACCAGTAGTGAAACATGTGTTGAGGAAATACCACCAGTGGTGAAACTTGTGTTGAGGAAACACCACCAGTAGTGAAACATGTGTTGAGGAAATACCACCAGTGGTAAAACTTGTGTTGAGGAAACACCACCAGTAGTGAAACATGTGTTGAGGAAATACCACCAGTGGTAAAACTTGTGTTGAGGAAACACCACCAGTAGTGAAACATGTGTTGAGGAAATACCACCAGTGGTTAAAACTTGTGTTGAGGAAACACCACCAGTAGTGAAAATGTGTTGAGGAAATACCACCAGTGGTGAAACTTGTGTTGGAGGAAACACACCAGTAGTGAAACATGTGTTGAGGAAATACCACCAGTGGTGAAACTTGTGTTGAGGAAACACCACCAGTAGTGAAACATGTGTTGAGGAAACACCACAAGTGGTGAAACTTGTGTTGAGGAAACACCACCAGTAGTGAAACATGTGTTGAGGAAACACCACCAGTGGTGAAACTTGTGTTGAGGAAACACACCAGTGGTGAAAACTTGTGTTGAGGAAAACACCACCAGTGGTGAAACTTGTGTTGAGGAAACACCACCAGTGGTGAAACTTGTGTTGAGGAAACACCACCATTGGTGAAGCTTGTGTTGAGGAAACACCACCATTGGTGAAGCTTGTGTTGAGGAAACACCACGAGTGGTGAAACTTGTGTTGAGGAAACACCACCAGTGGTGAAACTTGCGTTGAGGAAACACCACCATTGGTGAAACTTGTGTTTAGGAAACACCACCATTGGTGAAGCTTGTGTTGAGGAAACACCACGAGTGGTGAAACTTGTATTGAGGAAACACCACCAGTGGTGAAACTTGCGTTGAGGAAACACCACCAGTGGTGAAACTTGTGTTGAGGAAACACCACGAGTGGTGAAACTTGTGTTGAGGAAACACCAACTTGTGTTGAGGAAACACCACCAGTGGTGAAACTTGTGTTTAGGAAACACCACCAGTGGTGAAACTTGTGTTGAAGAAACACCACCAGTGGTAAAACTTGTGTTGAGGAAACACCACCAGTGGTGAAACTTGTGTTGAGGAAACACCACCAGTGGCGAAACTTGTGTTGAGGAAACACCACCAGTGGTGAAACTTGTGTTGAGGAAACACCACCAGTGGCGAAACTTGTGTTGAGGAAACACCACCAGTGGTAAAACTTGTGTTGAGGAAACACCACCAATGGTGAAACTTGTGTTGAGGAAACGCCACCAGTGGTGAAACTTGTGTTGAGGAAACACCACCAGTGGTGAAACTTGTGTTGAGGAAACACCACGAGTGGTGAAATTTGTGTTGAGGAAACACCACCAGTGGTGAAACTTGTGTTGAGGAAACACCACCAGTGGTGAAACTTGTGTTGAGGAAACACCACCAGTTGTGAAACTTGTGTTGAGGAAACACCACCAGTGGTGAAACTTGTGTTGAGGAAACATCACCAGTGGTGAAACTTGTGTTGCGGAAACAACACCAGTGGTGAAACTTGCGTTGAGGAAACACCACCAGTGGTGAAGCTTGTGTTGAGGAAACACCAACAGTGGTGAAACTTGTGTTGAGGAAACACCACTAGTGGTGAAACTTGTGTTGAGGAAACACCACCACTGGTGAAGCTTGTGTTGAGGAAACACCACGAGTGGTGAAACTTGTGTTGAGGAAACACCACCAGTGGTGAAACTTGCGTTGAGGAAACACCACCAGTGGTGAAACTTGTGTTGAGGAAACACCACCAGTGGTGAAACTTGTGTTGAGGAAACACCACCAGTGGTGAAACTTGTGTTGAGGAAACAACACCAGTGGTGAAACTTGTGTTGAGGAAACACCACCAGTGGTGAAACTTGCGTTGAGGAAACACCACCAGTGGTGAAACTTGTGTTGAGGAAACACCACCAGTGGTGAAACTTGTGTTTAGGAAACACCACCAATGTGAAGCTTGTGTTGAGGAAAACACCACGAGTGGTGAAACTTGTGTTGAGGAAACACAACCAGTGGTGAAACTTGCGTTGAGGAAACACCACCAGTGGTGAAACTTGTGTTGAGGAAACACCACCAGTGGTGAAATTTGTGTTGAGGAAACACCACCAGTGGCGAAACTTGTGTTGAGGAAACACCACCAATGGTGAAACTTGTGTTGAGGAAACACCAACAGTGGCGAAACTTGTGTTGAGGAAACACCACCAGTGGTGAAACTTGTGTTGAGGAAACACCACCAGTGTCGAAACTTGTGTTGAGGAAACACCACCAGTGGTGAAACTTGTGTTGAGGAAACACCACCAGTGGTGAAACTTGTGTTGAGGAAACACCATGAGTGGTGAAACTTGTGTTGAGGAAACTCCACCAGTGGTGAAACTTGTGTTGAGGAAACACCACCAGTGGTGAAACTTGTGTTGAGGAAACACCACTAGTGGTGAAACTTGTGTTGAGGAAACACCACCAATGGTGAAACTTGTGTTGAGGAAACACCACCAATGGTGAAACTTACGTTGAGGAAACACCACGAGTGGTGAAGCTTGTGTTGAGGAAACACCACCAGTGGTGAAACTTGTGTTGAGGAAACACCACCAGTGGTTGTGTTGAGGAAACACCACCAGTGGCGAAACTTGTGTTTAGGAAACACCACCAGTGGTGAAACTTGTGTTGAGGAAACACCACCAGTTGTGAAACTTGTGTTGAGGAAACACCACCATTGGTGAAGCTTGTGTTTAGGAAACACCACCAGTGGTGAAACTTGTGTTGAGGAAACACCACCAGTTGTGAAACTTGTGTTGAGGAAACACCACCAGTTGTGAAACTTGTGTTGAGGAAACACCACCAGTGGTGAAACTTGTGTTGAGGAAACATCACCAGTGGTGAAACTTGTGTTGCGGAAACAACACCAGTGGTGAAACTTGCGTTGAGGAAACACCACCAGTGGTGAAGCTTGTGTTGAGGAAACACCAATAGTGGTGAAACTTGTGTTGAGGAAACACCACTAGTGGTGAAACTTGTGTTGAGGAAACACCACCACTGGTGAAGCTTGGGTTGAGGAAACACCACGAGTGGTGAAACTTGTGTTGAGGAAACACCACCAGTGGTGAAACTTGTGTTGAGGAAACACCACCAGTGGTGAAACTTGTGTTGAGGAAACACCACCAGTGGTGAAACTTGTGTTGAGGAAACAACACCAGTGGTGAAACTTGTGTTGAGGAAACACCACCAGTGGTGAAACTTGCGTTGAGGAAACACCACCAGTGGTGAAACTTGTGTTGAGGAAACACCACCAGTGGTGAAACTTGTGTTTAGGAAACACCACCAATGGTGAAGCTTGTGTTGAGGAAACACCACGAGTGGTGAAACTTGTGTTGAGGAAACACAACCAGTGGTGAAACTTGCGTTGAGGAAACACCACCAGTGGTGAAACTTGTGTTGAGGAAACACCACCAGTGGTGAAATTTGTGTTGAGGAAACACCACCAGTGGCGAAACTTGTGTTGAGGAAACACCACCAATGGTGAAACTTGTGTTGAGGAAACACCAACAGTGGCGAAACTTGTGTTGAGGAAACACCACCAGTGGTGAAACTTGTGTTGAGGAAACACCACCAGTGGCGAAACTTGTGTTGAGGAAACACCACCAGTGGTGAAACTTGTGTTGAGGAAACACCACCAGTGGTGAAACTTGTGTTGAGGAAACACCATGAGTGGTGAAACTTGTGTTGAGGAAACTCCACCAGTGGTGAAACTTGTGTTGAGGAAACACCACCAGTGGTGAAACTTGTGTTGAGGAAACACCACTAGTGGTGAAACTTGTGTTGAGGAAACACCACCAATGGTGAAACTTGTGTTGAGGAAACACCACCAATGGTGAAACTTACGTTGAGGAAACACCACCAGTGGTGAAGCTTGTGTTGAGGAAACACCACCAGTGGTGAAACTTGTGTTGAGGAAACACCACCAGTGGTGAAACTTGTGTTGAGGAAACACCACCAGTGGCGAAACTTGTGTTTAGGAAACACCACCAGTGGTGAAACTTGTGTTGAGGAAACACCACCAGTTGTGAAACTTGTGTTGAGGAAACACCACCATTGGTGAAGCTTGTGTTTAGGAAACACCACCAGTGGTGAAACTTGTGTTCAGGAAACACCACCAGTTGTGAAACTTGTGTTGAGGAAACACCACCAGTTGTGAAACTTGTGTTGAGGAAACACCACCATTGGTGAAGCTTGTGTTTAGGAAACACCACCAGTTGTGAAACTTGTGTTGAGGAAACACCACCATTGGTGAAGCTTGTGTTTAGGAAACACCACCAGTGGTGAAACTTGTGTTCAGGAAACACCACCAGTTGTGAAACTTGTGTTGAGGAAACACCACCAGTTGTGAAACTTGTGTTGAGGAAACACCACCATTGGTGAAGCTTGTGTTTAGGAAACACCACCAGTTGTGAAACTTGTGTTGAGGAAAACACACCAGTTGTGAAACTTGTGTTGAGGAAACACCACCATTGGTGAAGCTTGTGTTTAGGAAACACCACCAGTTGTGAAACTTGTGTTGAGGAAACACCACCAGTTGTGAAACTTGTGTTGAGGAAACACCACCATTGGTGAAGCTTGTGTTTAGGAAACACCACCAGTGGTGAAACTTGTGTTGAGGAAACACCACCAGTTGTGAAACTTGTGTTGAGGAAACACCACCAGTGGTGAAACTTGTGTTGAGGAAACACCATTCATTCCAACGATTCCAAGTGATTTTCTTTTTTCACTCATTTAATAAATCAACAAATTTTCCTGCACGAAAATTATTGAATGTGATTTAACGGTAAAAAAAAAATCATATAATTTTACACATAAATTGATGTAATGTGCAGCTAAATATCTGAATTTCACTTCCGTCGAATTTTTGGCAACTTTACAAACAATTGAAGTTCCGCTGCTGAGGATCCAGCAAGTTTTTCGAACCATTCCAGAAAAATAAGACTGGCTTCAGCAAATTTGGTTAAAGTACACATGAATATGCCAAGTGTTCCGAGAATTTGGTCCTCGTTACCGTACACGAGTGTTCAAAATTTGAAGCCGATATGATAAGGCGTTCTCGAGCAAAGGTCAAAATAAAATTAAAAAAAAAATCCAGCAACCTCTAAATATTTTTTTATTTCAATTTATGGGAGCACTAAACCCTTAGGGGTGATATAGTCTCTGGAGAATGTGAGGCATTCAGGTTTGACTCAATGAAGTGGAAGATAAATCCAGTTCCCTGGATCAAGAGCCCTAGCTAGCAACAAGGTATCTCACTACAAGATATACCAAAGAAAATTATATTTATGTGGGTTTTTTAAATATATACTTGAGCATACTTTTAAAACAGCTATTTTTAAAAATTAAAGTATAACATTAGTTATATTAAAGTCATTGTTATGATATAACTTTATTTCCAGAGTATGAGAATATATAACTGTAATGTGCAAATAAATTATGAAACTTCGATAACTTCAGATGCCTATTAGAAGTAATTAAACAACCGAATATACACTGGGAGGGACCAGGGCGCCAGGACCGCACAGTTTCCATTAAACTTATCTTAAAGTGATTGCATTTTGTGCCTTTTCCACTACTGTAAATGTTTAAACAAGTTTGTTACATTACAGCGACCACCAGAAGCAGGTCTGGTGTCATTGGAGACACGACTCGTGACTTCGTAAGAAAGGCCTTCCAAGCTGGGATCATCACAGAACAAGAAGCCAGAGCTTGGCTCAACTCTTGAAGCTTCACTCACTCCTCAACCAGATAATGATCGTAGATAACATTAATTTTTTGAAATACTCAACAAAATATTTTTAGTAATATTAAATCTTAATGTTTGTCCAAAAGACTTCAAAAGAACCACAAGAAAATTATCTTCTTGCCAGTGTTTAATTTCATCTTCGAGAACATGGTTTATTATGTACCATAGAAAGTATACATTCATAATGAATTAATTAACTTACATGTTTTAAACAATTACTTTTTTTTCTAATTTTAGATAACATTCTTTGAATTGTTCTCCAGTTGGATTGCTATAATCATAATCATAATATTTAAAGAGGTGGACCGGTTAGCCAGCGGTAAGCCTCGGTCAGATGAACAAAAGCTGCAGCGGCAGGTCATCATATGACTAAGACCAGAGTCAGGAAACACGTGTCCTGTTTCCTGATAAACTTGAACTAACCTCCAGTTGCATTTTGCTGCTCCAAATTGGGTACAATTTGAACACTGTTTTACATTATTTTTTATATAAAGAGCACAACACTTTTATACAACATAAGCATGTTACAAACACACACACAGACACTCGACCCGTGCAACCACATTTAGGTGAGTACCCACAAAATAACTAGTGTAGGACATATTATATATGTTTATGGTTATTCCCATTCTTATGGAAGAATCATTTATACATTCCCTCAATCTCCAAAGTTATGACCAGCACAATAAATTGACAATTCAGTGAATAAAACGCGTAATTTTTTTTTAATTTATTCAAAGAACATCTTAGAGGAAAAGAGTAGCATAACATAAATATTTCGCTATAAAATAACAATCTGAATTATAGCTCAACAACCCTTCTTATTTCTGCTGATTTTTCTTTAATAATCAGAACGAAAACTTGAGAATAAGAGAGTTATGTTTATTGTCAGCAATAAAGATACTTAAGTGACGTACATGTGTCTTATTCGTCAATCTGGCAGTATTATTTGCCATTAATAAGAACGGAAAGTCAAATTTTCCACTGTGTTGTACTTACAATTAGTTGTTGAGTGTATGCCAGCTTCTTGGCAAGAGTCAAGGGCATCGTGGAGAACAGGTTATGTCACCGTGACTAACATTATGTCATAGTCAAATACATTTATGATCACACTAGAGGTCATTTGATGTACCACTGTTGCACATTTGATGTGCCACTGTAGCACATTTGATGTACCACTGTTGCACAATTGATGTGCCACTGTAGCACATTTGATGTACCACTGTTGCACAATTGATGTGCCACTGTAGCACATTTGATGTGCCACTGTTGCACAATTGATGTGCCACTGTAGCACATTTGATGTACCACTGTTGCACAATTGATGTGCCACATTCAAGTTAACACTTGAATACATTTAATGTTACACTGAAGTACATTTAATGTGACATTGGAACACATTTGATGTGACATTTAATGGTACATTGGAGCAAGTTTAACTTTACTTTGGAGCATATTTAGTGCTATATTGGGGCACATCATAGATTTTCAGATTTTGCCGCTACGGCGCCAAAATCTGAAAATCTGTGATGTGGACGGTGGTGCATGAGTATGTGGAAATATAAAAGGCCTAGGAACTAGGCCTCAAAAGGGTTAACAGGAGTACATCTACATTTATATCTATAGTTCACTTACCTGTTGCAAGCATATTCAGAAAATTTGTTTAATATGTCTGGTATCATAATTCTATTAATAAAATATATTGATATATCACATAGGATATTATACTATCTGTCTCTATATTCCTCAATAAGTGGACAATAAAGCACATGGTGTTCAAGGTAATGACCACTAAGCCAGACTATATACAGTACTTTGCATTTGGTTTGATCATCATCTGTGTCTGCCAGACTGCCAGAAATACTTGAAGCCCAGCATAAGCCTGGCTACTACAGCATCAGTCAGTCTGTTAACATTACAAGTTGATCCATAGAGATACTTATTTACATTCATGTTATCAGTGTGATTGATCTTCTCAGGTTTCTAACTACATTCCTATAACATTCAGCTTCATTATTTACTTTTCTCTTAAAATAACCCCTAGTGCAAGACACAGTATATATATATATATATATATATATATATATATATATATATATATATATATATATATATATTATATATATTATATATATATAGCATTGTCTCTACGTCCACAGCAGGACTCGAACCTGCTAACTCTGTATCCAAATATTCTTATCATAACATCTGCAAAGGGTAGTGTAGATAGCTGAGATAGCTACTTGGGGAAGCTGCAACAGGTTGCTTTCTATAATCTATAATGGACAAATTTGATGTCCTTCCATGACAAGTGCCCTTAGGGTGTTGTGTGCCACATCACCACATGGGAAGACCAAGTATACCTTTTTTGGGATGCACACTAAAGGTGTGGCATTCAGATTGGTTTGAGCTATTCTTCAGTTGTGGATGAAGAACGTGGTGAAGTGAAGACGTATAACAACTTGTAGAACTTATGAACATTCTTCTTTGAGGTAAATGACTAGATATATAAAGGGCTTTTAAAACGAATTCAGTCACTATTTTCTGCTTGACGCTTGTGTCGAGCCGTGAGTAGAAGTGCTCTCACATTCTCTTCGACACCGAGACCGAGGCCTACAGCCTGGGTTCAATATCATAACTGGTCTCCACAATAAAAAAAAAAAAGGCCTTGTTGGACGTCATCACCAGGAGTCATTGTTGTCTTGTTTTTAGTTCCAAAAGGTTATATGCAAGGCATTATTACTGCTGTCGTCTGAGAACTTTCCAGACCTATATTACCTAGAAGGGAGGGAGATTGATGGTCCTCAATATCAACAATTACAATTAGATTACGCTAGCACTTACCAACCCCATCCTGAGCCTCTACTTTTAAACAACATCAAAGAGTTCTTGCAGAAAGCAAGCCAAATCTAGAAATCAGAAGAGGGAAATAATTTTTATATTTTCTTCATGGCTAGCCCAAGACAGAGAAAATGAATAGTTTACCTAATTCCCACAAAGTGAACATTCATTCCTCTCTGTACTATCACCTCTGGCATAAGCAATGCCCCTCAGCGACCGGCTGGTCTCTTTGCCTAACATCAATCCGGGCTCCTGGGCACCATCAGCCCTACATACTTGAAGTATTCAGGAGACCTCGTGTCTCGTGTCTCCATTATCAATATCAAGAGTAAACACATGGTTTTCTTCTCTTTCTTCGTCATAACATCTTTTTTACCAACGTCACTACTCCAGCCGTCACCTACATAATCTGACTGATCGACGATACTTACCTCCCTCTGCCTCAACAGAATATCATTGATATGATTGACCTATGCGTGAATTTCAATTACTATCGATACGAAGTGTTTTGCCATGGGAATCAGCTTTTCCATCATTGCTGTACTATCTAATATCTTCATGGAGAACCTTGAAACAGAAGTTTCAAACAATGATTCTGAGTATCGTAACGTCGGTCATGTCGTTGAGTGATACTTCTGTTAAATTTGCTTTGGAGTTCGAAAAAAGAGGGTCAACTCCTCTTTGATATAACTTTATTTAAGACACTTGATAGTGATACCTTTTCTTTTAGAGTGCACGGGAAGGCCACAAACGGGGACGACCTGGTACACTTCTACTCACACCTCGATACACGCACCAAGCGGGAAGTAGTGATTAGATTCTTTAAACAAAAAAAAAAAACTCCGTACATTTAGCTCTGCTTCCTCGAGAACGAATACACTTATATTTTATAAGCCGTCACAAATCCTCACTTCCCCACGTTCTACATCCACGACTGTCGACTGAAAGTCTTGATCATCTTGAACATCTTGAACATCACGCCTTCATGAAGAATGTACCACCAAGAGACACTTAGTTCTTGTATGTAGTAATAAGGATAATAACAAAAGAGACATCAATGAAAGCGGTCTACTGCCACTTTCCAGTATCCACCACTGGTGTCTACACTGTCTCATGCGTAAACTGTGATAAGAAGGACGTGATAGAAATATTTCTATGAGAATCAATGAAAATCAATATACAGGCAACGGGGACGATCAAAGTAATGCTTGCGTGACTCATAGAGACACTGATGGAATACAATAAAGTCCATCTCATTAGAAAGCCAGAGTTAAGAACAGGATGGTCTTCAGAGGCATCCTTGACACTCTTAACAAAAAAGCGCAGCATGAAAAAAATAAAAAGTTTCAACAAATCTGCCAGGATGACACACAGGCTTTTGAACACTTCCCACCTTCCTGACAGAGCCTCCAGGTGACCTTACTACAGTACAGTCAGCCTGGGACAGTCACCAGGTGACCTTACTACAGTACAGTCAGCCTGGGACAGTCACCAGGTGACCTTACTACAGTACAGTCAGCCTGGGACAGTCACCAGGTGACCTTACTACAGTACAGTCAGCCTGGGACAGTCACCAGGTGACCTTACTACAGTACAGTCAGCCTGGGACAGTCACCAGGTGACCTTACTACAGTACAGTCAGCCTGGGACAGTCACCAGGTGACCTTACTACAGTACAGTCAGCCTGGGACAGTCACCAGGTGAGCTTACTACAGTACAGTCAGCCTGGGACAGTCACCAGGTGACCTTACTAACAGTACAGTCAGCCTGGGACAGTCACCAGGTGACCTTACTACAGTACAG
>NC_069428.1:47252666-47268564 GCF_026875155.1 Cherax quadricarinatus | reverse complement strand
GAAAGTAGTAAGAAGATAAAATACGTATCAACAAAATGCAAGGAGGCAGAGGAAAGGTTTGCTCCCAATGACAACAGAAATAATGGGAAGACCAAAGCGAGTCCTTGGTTTACCTGAAGTTGTAGGGAGGCAAAAACTAAGTGCACTACAGAATGGAAAAGGTACAGAAGGCAAAGGACCCAGGAAAATAAGGCGATTAGTCGAAGAACCAGAAACGAGTATGCACAGATTAGGAGGGAGGCCCAGCGACAGTACGAGAACGACATAGCATCGAAAGTCAAGTCTGACCCGAAACTGCTGTATAGCCACATTAAGAGGAAGACAACAGTCAGAGACCAGGTGATCAGGGTAAGGAAACAAGGTGGCGAACTCACAAGAAACGATCAGTAGGTATGTGAGGAGCTCAACACGAGATTTAAGGAAGTATTTACAGTGGAGACAGGAAGGACTCTGCGAAGACAGGACAGAGGGGGACACCGACAAGTGTTGGATGACATACACACAACTGAGGAGGAGGTGAAGAAGCTGCTAAGTGACCTTCATACTTAAAAGGCAATGGGACCGGACAACATCTCCCCGTGGGGCCTTAGAAAGGGAGCAGAAACGCTGAGTGTGCCACTAACCACAATCTTCAACACATCCCTTGAAACTGGGCAACTACCTGAGGTATGGAAAATAGCAAATGTAGTTCCCATTTTTAAGAAAGGAGACAGGAAAGAGGCACTAAACTATAGACCAGTATCATTGACGTGTACAGCATGCAAAATCATGGAGAAGATTACCAGGAGGAGAGTGGTGGAGCACCTGGAACAGAACAAGAGTATAAACGACAACCAGCACAGATTCATGGAAGGCAAATCCTGTGTCACAAACCTTCTGGAGTTTTATGATAAAGTAACAGAAGTAAGACACGAGAGAGAGGGGTGGGTTGTTTGCAATTTCTTGGACTGCAAGAAGCCCTTCGACACAGTTCCTCTCAAGATATTAGTGCAGAAGGTAAGGTAGATCAGGCGCGTATAAGAGGAAGGCACTGCAGTGGTTCAGAGAATACCTGACAGGGTGGCAACAACGAGTCATGGTACGTGATGAGGTATCACAGTGGGCACCTGTGACGACCGGGGTCCCACAGGGATCGGTCCCAGGATCAGTACTATTTCTGGTGGTATAAAACCTTGGTAATAAATACCGACAAGTTGGTTTAGAAAGACACGTAAGCAAACACTATAACATATTTATTAGAAAACGTTTCGGTCCTGGAACCTTGATCACTTCTAACATACAGAGGTAGAAAGACATTATATATATAGGCGGAGAGTGAGATGTGACGCACGTGACCTGAGGAATGTCATAAGAACATAAGAATGGAGGAACACTGTAGAAGGCCTACTGGCCCATGCGAGGCGAGGGTAGACGATGAAATCACGTGACTCCTGTGTTGTTGGGTTGGTGCTGCTTAAGTTCATGTATGCCAATGTTTTTGAAATTTTGTAGTTTCCAGTGTTGCGTTCTATAGTGTCGGTGACGGTGATTAGTGAGGCTTCTAGGCACCGTCGGCGTCTGAGGTCTGGTTCGGTGAGAACGAGTTGTGCCTCGTTCCAGTTCATCAAATGCCCCGTGGAGTCTCTGTGGAGGACACAGGCGTACCTTACATCGTCTCTGTTAGAGGCATTTCGATGCTCATTCAGGCGGACTGCAAGATCTCTGCCTGTCTCGCCTACATATTTCTTGGGACAGAACCCACAGGGGATAGTGTTTTTGGTTATGATTCCTGGAGCTGGTTTTCCTGCACCAGCCTCCACCGCTGTGCTGGGGGAGGAGGTGGTGGTGGTGATGGTTGGAGTGGTGGTGGTGGTGGTTGGAGTGGTGGTGTGGTGGTGGTGATAGAACTAGTAGCAGTAGTTGTGATAGGTTTTGTAGTAGTTGTGGGCTTGGTAGTGGTTGTGGTGGTAGTGGGAGAGGTAGCTCTTGTGGTTCTCTGCTTGCCAGGAGTGGGCTTGGCAGCTGGGGTTGTTGATGTTGTGGGCTTGGCAGTAGTGTTAGTGGTCTTGGGCTTGGCTGTGGTGGTAGTGGTTGTAGGCTTGGTGATGGCGGGGGTAGCTGTCTGGGAGTGTCTCTGGCCGATGATCTGCTGCTCAGACTTAGTGTTATTACACAGGTTGTCAGGTACGTCAGTCTTGTAAGTGCAGTACCTGTTGGTGTCAGGAGGGACGGCGCCGCCATCAGTGTCTCACACACAAAAAATATGCGCGCGCGCGCGCACACACACACAAAACACACACACACACACACAACACCACACACCACACACACACACACACACACACACACACACACACACACACGCACACACACTTAATAAACCCTCATATAGCTACACAGACACACAGACACACACACACACACACACACACACACACACACACACCACACACACACACACACACACACACACAAAACAACAACAGGCCTAGTGTCTAATCGACATGTTCCTAGGACAAAATGGTAACTAACACACACACACACACACACACACACACACACACACACACACACACACACACGCAGTAATGTATCTTGACTTCACTAGCATCAGTAGTAATGTATCTTGACTTCACTAGCATCAGCAGTAATGTATCTTGACTTCACTAGTGTCAGCAGTAATGTGCCTTGTCTTCACTATTGTCAGCAGTAACATGCCTTCATTAGTATCAGCAGTAACATGTCTTCACGAGAGTCAGCAGTAACATCTCTCTTCACTGCTATTGTGCCCCCTGAATGGGGCCCACTATATATAATGTACAAATGTACATTATTTTTCATATAATTTTATACTGTCGATATGTTCATTAATAGCTAAAATGAAAATATCTTGCTTCATATTATTTGATTTAGCTATATCATGAGGTAGGATGTAACACACTTCACAGTGCTCACTGTTTGAGAGTTGGGGTTGGCTGTCCGCACTGACAATTGCAAAACTATCACCTCGCTTGTTTACCTACCGGCTCCTTGCTGGAGTACCACGGGAGAGTCACATGATCACACCTGATGTGCGGCCAGTTGTCGAGAAATCTTTCTCCTCAGCCGATCATCACTTGACCAGCACCCCTCTCTACATCTCTCCAGAGATTCTCCTCGTTTCTGGCTGTGTGTGTTCGTTTTTAGACTGATTTGTTTGGGATGGTTTTGCTGAGTCGAGACATACTTCTTGTAACTGTGTAACTCTGTTTGCAGAGTAATAGTTCAGACTTAGTGATTTTGACGTTTTACTGAGGTTGTGTCATAATGACGCTCTAAGTCAACCCAGATCCCAAGCTACAGCTTCTGTCCTATTTTGTGTGGCTCTGTGCACCGTCATAGTCGGGGATTTGGTTATGCTGAACTTATATCCAGTATTAAGGAGATTGTGACGTTATGGAGGATCTGCTGATGGGTTTCCCAGTTCCTCACACTGTGCTGCTGCTTGTTACTGTTGGCGAATGATTCGTCATATTGGGGGGGGGGGGGGGGGGGGGGGGGGGGGGGGGGGTTCAAGCAAGTATTTTGGTTGCCGGGGTAAAAGATTATTATTTGAGGGCGTTTAGTCGTCACGTTTAAATCTAATTGAGCGAGTCTTACTGAGACAAATACACTTGAGCACACAAAAGCACGCCTTTACACCACGCGCCTTCACACCAAAACACACACACCACACACCCACACCACACACCACACACACCACACACCCCACACACACCCACACACTGAATCACAGGGGTTTAGGAATTTTCTTCAGCCACAGAGTGTCAGTAAGGGAATAGTTTGGGAAGCGATGTATGGAGGCAGGATCCATACTAGATTTAAGCAAGGTATGATAAAAATCACGGTTCAGGGAAGTGACCTACTACGATCAGTTAAAGGCGGGGCCAGGAGCTCGGACTCGACCCCTGCAACCTCAACTAGGGGAGTACAACACACACACACACACACACACAACACACACACGAATAGACTCTGAAGTGTCCCTGTTCGCAGATAACGTGAAGTTGATGAGAAGAATTAATCGGACGAGGATGAGGCAGGACTGCAAAGAGACCTGGAGAGGCTGGACATGTGGCCCAGTAACTGGCTTCTCGAATTCAATCCAGCCAAATGCAAAGTCATGAAGATTGGGGAGGGCAAAGAAGACTGCAGACAGAGTATAGGCTAGGTGGACAAAAACTACAGACCTCACTCAGGAAGAAAGACCTTGGGTGACCATAACACCGAGCACATCACCGGAGGCACACATCAACCAAATAACCGCTGCAGCATACGGGCGCCTGGCAAACCTGAGAATAGCGTTCCGATACCTTAATAAGGAATCGTTCAAGACACTGTACACTGTGTATGTTAGGCCCATACTGGAGTATGCAGCACCAGTCTGGAACCCACACCTGGTCAAGCACATCAAGAAGTTAGAGAAAGTACAAAGGTTTGCAACAAGGCTAGTCCCAGAGCTCAAGGGAATGTCTTACGAGGAAAGGTTAAGGAAATCGGACTGACGACACTGGGGACAGAAGGGTCAGGGGAGACATGATAACGACATACAAGATACTGCAGGGAATAGACAAGGTGGACAGAGATAGGATGTTCCAGAGAGGGGACACAGGGACAAGGGTCACAACTGGAAGCTGAAGACTCAGACGAGTCACAGGGACGTTAGGAAGTATTTCTTCCGTTATAGAGTTGTCAGCAAGTGGAATAGCCTAGCAAGTGAAATAGTGGAGGCAGGATCCATACATAGTTTTAAGAAGAGGTATGACAAAGCTCAGGAAGCAGAGAGAGAGAGGATCCAGTAGCGATCAGTGAAGAGGCGGGGCCAGGAGCTGAGTCTCGACCCCTGCAACCACAATTAGGTGAGTACAATTAGGAGAGTACACACACACACACACACACACCTACACACCTACAACAGGCCTAGTGTCTAATCGACATGTGCCTAGGACAAAATGGTAATTAACCTACACACCTACACACCTACACACACACAACAGGCCTAGTGTCTAATCGACATGTGCCTAGGACAAAATGGTAACTAACACACACACCTACACACCTACAACAGGCCTAGTGTCTAATCGACATGTGCCTAGGACAAAATGGTAACTAACACACACACACCACACACCTACACACCTACACACCTACACACCTACACACACACAACAGGCCTAGTGTCTAATCGACATGTGCCTAGGACAAAATGGTAACAAAATGGTAACTAACTAACACACACACACACACACAACACACACACACACACACACATACACACACACACACAACACACCTACACACACAAAACACAAAACACCACACACACACACACACACACACACACACACACACACCTACCCCCACACACACACACACACACACACACAAAACATACACACAACACACACACACACAACACACCCCACACACACACATACACACACACACACACACACGCAAACACACACACACACACACACCTACACACACACACACACACACACACACACACACCACACACACACACACACACACACACACATGGTAGCACATAAAGTCAGGAAGCAGACTATGTTAGGTTTCATGTGTGTGGTGGAGGTAAGAAAGAAGGAAGTGGAGATAATATTCAGCAAGTGATCACCACACTGAGATATTTATGTATTACGTATAACTTTTTTCTTGTGATATTCCGGTCTTCGCACCCGAGCACTCATGCACTCACAGATATGTGCACTCAGACACGAACGCACTCACACACTCAAGCATTCACGCACGCACAACTCATTACGCTTAAAGAATCTTTGATGAGTTCTTAAATCATTACAAGAAAATGATTAATGTTCGAAGAAGTCTGCCGACATCTTGAAAAATATTTCTTCTCCAAACGGAGAGTTATTTGTGACTTGTTCCATCCACGGTATTGTTCCATCCACGGTATTGTTCCATCCACGGTATTGTTCCATCCACGGTATTGTTCCATCCACGGTATTGTTCCATCCACGGTATTGTTCCATCCACGGTATTGTTCCATCCACTGTATTGTTCCATCCACGGTATTGTTCCATCCACTGTATATTTCCATACACGGTATTGTTCCATCCACGGTAAATTTTTCCATCCACGGTATTGTTCCATCCACGGTATTGTTCCATCCACGGTATTGTTCCTCCACGGTATTGTTCCATACACGGTATTGTTCCATCCACGGTATTGTTCCACCACTGTATTGTTCCATACACGTATTGTTCCATCCACGGTATTGTTCCAAACCACGGTATTGTTCCATCCACGGGATTTTCCATCCACGGTATTTGTTCCATACACGGTATTGTTTCCCTCCACGGTATTGTTCCACCACGGTATTGTTCCATCCACGGTATTGTTTTCCCTCCACGGTATTGTTCCATACACGGTATTGTTCCATCCACGGTATTGTTCCATCCACGGTATTGTTCCATCCACGGTATTGTTCCATCCACGGTATTGTTCCTTCCACGGTATTGTTCCATACACGGTATTGTTCCATCCACGGTATTGTTCCATCCACGGTATTGTTCCATCCACGGTATTGTTCCACCTACGGTATTGTTCCATACACGGTATTGTTCCATCCACGGTATTGTTCCATCCACGGTATTGTTCCATCCACGGTATTGTTCCATCCACGGTATTGTTATATCCACGATATTGTTCCATCCACGGTATTGTTCCATCCACGGTATTGTTCCATACACGGTATTGTTCCATCCACGGTATTGTTCCATCCACGGTATTGTTCCATCCACGGTATTGTTATATCCACGATATTGTTCCACCTACGGTATTGTTCCACCTACGGTATTGTTCCATCCACTGTATTGTTCCATCCACGGTATTGTTCCATCCACGGTATTGTTCCATCCACTGTATTGTTCCATACACGGCATTGTTCCATCCACGGTATTGTTCCATCCAAGGTATTGTTCCATCCACGGTATTGTTCCACCTACGGTATTGTTCCATCCACTGTATTGTTCCATCCACGGTATTGTTCCACCTACGGTATTGTTCCATCCACTGTATTGTTCCATCCACGGTATTGTTCCATCCACGGTATTGTTCCATCCACGGTATTGTTCCATCCACGGTATTGTTATATCCACGATATTGTTCCACCTACGGTATTGTTCCATCCACGGTATTGTTCCATCCACGGTATTGTTCCATCCACGATATTCTTCCATCCACGGTATTGTTCCATCCACGATATTGTTCCACCCACGATATTGTTCTACCCACGGTATTGTTCCATCCATGGTATTGTTCCATCCACGATATTGTTCCACCCACGATATTGTTCCACCCACGACATTGTTCCACCCACGGTATTGTTCCATCCACGGTATTGTTCCATCCACGATATTGTTCCACCCACGATATTGTTCCACCCACGATATTGTTCCACTCACGGTATTGTTCCACCCACGATATTGTTCCACCCACGATATTGTTCCACCCACGGTATTGTTCCATCCACGGTATTGTTCCATCCACGGTATTGTTCCACCCACGATATTGTTCCACCCACGATATTGTGGGTTTTATTCTCCAAGGGATGAACATCAACAGAGTAGCGAGACGTAACCTGTGCTGTGATAACTTCTAAATAATACTCTAGTAATGCATAAAATAAAAATCACGTATTGTTTCATATAGTAAATTAGATCTAGATTTTAATAGACAGTTTCAGTCTATTGTCGACGCCAAGCATGTTGAACTGGCATGAAAATAAAGTCATGAAATATAGATGATTCAGTACTTGAAGCAAAGTGGATCCAAGACTTGAAATAAGTGGATCCAATACTTGAAATAAGTGGATCCAATACTTGAAATAAGTGGATCCAATACTTGAAATAAGTAGATCCAATACTTGAAATAAGTGGATCCAATACTTGAAATAAGTGGATCCAATACTTGAAATAAGTAGATCCAAGACTTGAAATAAGTGGATCCAAGACTTGAAATAAGTGGATCCAATACTTGAAATAAGTGAATCCAATACTTGAAGTAAGTGGATCCAAGACTTGAAATGAAGTGGATCCAAGACTTGAAATGAAGTGGATCCCAAAACTTAAAAAGAAATGATCCAAGACTTGAAATGAAGTGGATCCAAGACTTGAAATAAGTGGATCCAAGACTTGAAATAAGTGGATCCAAGACTTGAAATAAGTGGATCCAATACTTGAAAAAAAGTGGATCCAAGACTTGAAATAGAGGATCCAAGACTTTGAAGTAAGTGGGTCCAAGACTTGAAATGAAGTGGATCCAAGACTTGAAATGAAGTGGATCCAAGACTTGAAATGAAGTGGATCCAAGACTTGAAATGAAGTGGATCCAAGACTTGAAATAAGTGGATCCAAGACTTGAAATAAGTGGATCCAAGACTTGAAATAAGTGAATCCATACTTGAAATAAGTGGATCCAATACTTGAAATAAGTGAATCCAATACTTGAAATAAGTGGATCCAAGACTTGAAAGAAGTGGATCCAAGACTTGAAATAAGTGGATCCAAGACTTGAAATGAAGTGAATCCAATACTTGAAATAGGTGGATCCAAGACTTGAAATGAAGTGGATCCAATACTTGAAATAAGTGGATCCAAGACTTGAAATAAGTGGATCCAATACTTGAAATGAAGTGGATCCAATATTTGAAATAAGTGGATCCAAGTGTTGAAATAAGTGGATCCAATACTTGAAATAAGTGGATCCAATACTTGAAATAAGTGGATCCAATACTTGAAATGAAGTGGATTCAATACTTGAAATAAGTGGATCCAACACTTGAAATAAGTGGATCCAATACTTGAAATAAGTGGATCCAAGACTTGAAATAAGTGGATCCAAGACTTGAAATAAGTGGATCCAATATTTGAAATAAGTGGATCCAATACTTGAAATAAGTGGATCCATTACTTGAAATAAGTGGATCCAATACTTGAAATAAGTGGATCCAATACTTGAAATAAGTGGATCCAAGACTTGAAATGAAGTGGATCCAATTCTTGAAATAGGTGGATCCAATACTTGAAATAAGTGGATCCATTACTTGAAATAAGTGGATCCAAGACTTGAAATGAAGTGGATCCAATATTTGAAATAAGTGGATCCAAGACTTGAAATAAGTGGAACAAATACTTGAAATTTTTTTTTTTTTTTTTTTTTAATTTTACCACATTCCCCTAACCATATTTGTTGGTGTACATAATACAACCTTGTATTACCATAAAGAGAAAATAAGAACAATAAAAAAAAGAAAACCCATTCTTCACCTTCAAAATCAGACTTCAATTTACCATTAGGTACATACATATAAATAAGTATATAAAGTATATTGTCACATTGAACACAATCACTTACAACGTCAGTTATAATATTACGTTAACTCAACCACGAATAATTCATCCATTCTTACAACTTCAAGGTTCGTAAAACTCTTAAACTACATACATAGTATTGCCACCATCTAGACAAATTAACAAGAAAAACAATATTCAAATATATCAAAACACACTATGCTTCTATTGGCACCAAATCAATTGTGCTTACAAAAATACATTGTAAATTAAACTGAAACATAAAAAGCCCTTTTTGACATTTACACATTGTATCAAAATTATAAATGCGCATAGAAAATATGTATTGAATATCATTGAAAATGTTCATGAGAAAAACCATTAAAGGTATATACAAGAAAGTAAACATACATACAATACATACATATACATATATATATATATATATATATATATATATATATATATATATATATATATATATATATATATATATACATACACCTACATACATACATACACATACATACATACATACACATACACACACATACAACACATGCATATATATATACACATACATAGTTATAAGTCGATAATTCCAAATATAACTGAATTGTACTTGAAACACTCGGAACAAATAATGTTAAAATTGCACCCCAGACATACCTCATATAACATTCATCAAACTCATCACACTACCGACCATTCTAGGAAACCAGCCCATTTCATCCCCCTTACCTGCCTTTCAACTCCCGTAAATCCCGTAAAGTGAAATTCCTATAACCCTCACTTAAATCCCTCTCCCATCTCCCCCCATACACCTCCTTATTTCTACACTTTGTCCTATAAAAAGTTGCTGTTTAATGCATTAATTCTTTCACACACGTTCGCTCCTCCATAGCCCAAGACATATACAATTATAATCTGTAATTATATACCCTACCGCATTCTCTACCATCTGATTCACCCCACCTATGTCTAAGCTTAAAACCCTCAACACCTGCAAACCCCCCCCTCCCACTAACCTTATTACCTTACCCAACCAAACCCTTATTAGTTCCATACATTCGCAAAAATACACTATATGGAAAACAGTCTCCCATCCACCACAAGCCTTGCATATCCCATCCTCCCGTATTCTCTTATGGAATAAAACCATTCCAGACGGTAAGATCCCATGTAAAAATCTATACATTACTTCTCGTACTTTAGGTTTTAAACGTAATTTGTTCAAACGCCCCCAGATATTACGCCAATCATACATCGGATAAACCCCTTCTACCACCGCTACCACTGCCTTACCTTCCACCCCATCAAGGTTTCCCAATTTAATATGTGAAGGATCGCTCATGTTTATGATGACCCGTAACATTGCCTCACCTATTATGAACTCCCTACCCACCCACCACCGTTGCATATCCTGACGTATCTTATGAAGTCCGCCTTCCCTCGCCCCCCCCTCCCGCTTATAACTACGTTTCAAATACACACTCATAATCCTCTTTTCAACAGCTATAAGACCCAGCCCTCCTCGGCCAACCGGGAGTGTGACAACCGCTCTACCTAACCATTCGCTTCCAGTACCCCAAATGAATCTAAAAACGCGCTTTTGTAACCTTTGTATCTCACTACGAAGTATCGGATATATTGCTGCTACATGCCAAAGTTTACTATATAATAGGACATTCGTTGTAATTACTCTTTGATGCAAAGTTAAGTGTGCAGCTCGTAAACCACTGAGGCGCTTCAGTACACCATCTACAAATACGCACTGAATTTATTTGTTGTGCTAACTGATATCACTTACATAAACGATTCCACATATCAGTAATTGGTCCACCTTTTTCCACCTTTCAACTACTTCACATTCCTCACTTAACCCATCCCCAAGATCCATATACTTCGTTTTCTCCTTATTAATTGACATGCCAGAAGCCTTTTCAAAAACATTTACTAACTTTTCCACCCGAGGCAAATCCCTGTTACCACTTACTAAAATCGTTGTGTCATCAACATATCCAACAATGCCAGCCCCCCCCACCCCTTTCGTCACCAACCCCATTTGCTCCCAATAAGACCCTAATTCCTCTATAAAAGGGATCCTGTAAACACGCAAAAAATATTTGTGAAAGGGGACAACCTTGACGTAGACCCCTTCTCATCTGAATTTGTTCTCCTAACCTTCCATTTACCTGCACCCGCAAGGATGCATCTTGATACATTAATTTGGCCCATGATATAATTTCCTCTCCAAACCCCTGCCATCTCATAATCTTCCATAACGCTTCCCTTTCTACACTATCATATGCCGCCTCCCAATCTATAGCCAACACCCCCCCCACTCCCCAATTTTTACTCTTTCTTCAATAAAACTTCTAATCAAACCATGCCCGTCATACATAGACCTTCCCGCACCCCATATTGTCCCTTATCGATCACTTTACCCAGGACTTTTTATCTGTTAGCTAAAATTCTTGCAAAAATCTTAAATCACCACACAATAACGAAATAGCAGATAGTCTTTAACTGTGTAATGGCTCACCTTTAGGCACTAAAACGACCACAGCCATCCGCTGTTGTGCCCCTAAAACCCGATCCCGCTTAAGGATATTGAATAACTTACCAAAATTCTTTTAAAACGCTCCAATTTTGTAGATAAAAGTCACTGGGCAACCCATCAATTCCTGGTGCCTACCCTAATTGCGCCCCGGATAAAGCTTCCCATGTCTCACACCTCCGTTATTCGGCCCTTCCAAAACGAATCGATCATGCTCTGTCAACTCACACTGCACAACCTTCCAATTGACGTAATGCATTTCACTTATTCCCACACTTTCGTTTTCAACTTAACCCAAGCATCAAATATACCCACTCATACCCTCAGTCGTCGTCAACACCTGGTCCACTTTATACCCCTTTCATACCTACCTGAACATTCAACCCCATTAACTTTCCATTGCCTTGCGACGTGTGTGGTTTACTCCGCAACACACACGCCGACGGCCGATCTCCCCACAAAACCTCCTCAATCCCGCCCTTAAGCCTTTCCCCATCAAACCTCTCATTTTTTAAATTCCGGATATTTTCCTTCAAACTTTCAATTCAATAACAGGATAATTACATTAATTTGTGCATAAAATCGCGCAATGCCCCCCTAAATATTTTAAAACCCTATTTTAACGATTATACCTTCCCCCGATTAATATAAAATTCCTTAATACGTTTTTTTGCTATTGTTTCCCCCCAATTAACCAGACAACTCCCTGGGCTTTTCCACTAAAAAGATCCCCATTGCCAAAAGACAAAAGACATCCTCTTCCTTTTAAATAATTTTATTCAATTTCCAAAAAAAAATGGGCCCCCCCGAGGAACCCGCTATCCACATTATTCCAACCCTCTTGTCCAAAAAAATCACAATATGAAGTCAAAAGGCCGCTTGGGTAACCCCCCGATCCCCCTTTTTTTTTGGGTTTTTCCCTTCCCCCCCCCCCACTTTAAACCCCACCCCTCAAAATATCCCCTAATAAAAAAGACCCGGGCTCCCTCAAACACTATACCAAAAATCTGCCAATCAAGGGAAAAACCACGTAAAAAAAACCCACTCCCAACAAGTTTTAATACACTCACCCCCCCGGGCCCATATAAAATAAAAAACTAATAACCCACCCCGGGTTATATCTAAAAAACCCCCCCCCTCCCCCCTTACCCCTTTTCAAAATAATTTTTTAAAAAAAAATGCACCCCCTTTGATTTTGATTTTATTAAAAAACACTTATAACTCTCCCCCCAAAAATTTTTCCCGTAAAAACCCACCCAAAGTGACCTATTTTTAAAATTTAAAGTTTAAAACCCCCCTTAAAATTTTTTGAAAACACAATAAAAGGGTTTTTTTTTTGCCCCCATTGTTTCCCCTTTTTTTTGCCAACCCTGTTTCCCCCCCTTTGGGGGTACTTTGAACCCCGTTGGGGTTCCCTTTTCTTTTTAAACCCCCCCAAAAACTTTTTGGGGTTGGGCATTTAGCACACATAAACCCTGCAGTCCTCTTTCGTGTCCCGCCCTCCACCTGCATTTTGACATCTGAAGCACCGTCCTGATGCACCCCCACCTCTACTGCATGCCCCTTTCAGCCCTTTAGCCCTCTCTCGTCGCCAAACCGTCATCTTCTGCCATACCATCATTCACAGCCTTCCCCAAAAACTAAGCCTGGTCTTCCACCTGATCTAGGACCGATTCCTCTAACAAGTCATCCAACGCCTTTACCAAAGACGCCGCCACTTCTTCACCCATATTAGGTAGTTTCTCCTCAAAAACCTATGTATGTCCAATGACTGAGATTCTCCTTGAAGAGTTACAATTGCGATTCGAGCTCCTTTTCTTTGTCCACCTCCTCACTCCATGACAACCGTTGTTGGGCGGTTTTAGAAAAAGACTGTTCTCGCTCATCGCCAACCTCGTCCACTGGCTGCTGTTGCTGCTGTTGCCGTTGCTGTTGCTGTTGCTTTGTTGCCGGGTACCCACTTCGTTTCCCACACTGCGCCGCGATGTGGTCCATATGACCCACATAGCCGACACGTACGTTGTTTGCCCCGCTACGTTACATAGACTTGAGTCCTTAATTCCTTTCAACACAATATATGAAAGGAATAGGGTGTCTAAGAGTCATTTTTAACTGGTATACGCGCCTTCCAGCGCACCTGCATACGGTCCGTTGCCCATCTCCCTGCTGTGGCTACGTGAACCGTCCCATAAGTACGCAGTTCACTGGTAATATCAAAATCAGTCGCCTCAAAAGGCACATTCCTTATTTTCACCCAGGTGTAATGTCGAGATACATCATGAAGTCTCACCGACACAGCTGTATTAACCGGTATGATGGTCTCCTGATACTTGTCGACCACTGCCTCGTAGACTTGTGCAGACGTCATTTTAACGAAGATTCTTGTCATTCCATTTAATGCGACACCCATATCTCCTCATTTGCTATACCATAGGTATCGCGAATGATCGCTGGTAATAATAAATCCATGTTGGATCCTGTGACAGCACCACGGATCATCTCAATGCAGACAGTGTTGATTCTTCTTCTGCTATTCAGCGCCATGTTGGAGAAAATAAAGTTTCCACCAAGCAACGCTAGGGGCAGCTCAATCAGGTAAACTGCGCAAAACAAACTCAAACAGGAGCGTCTGCGCAGCTCGTCCACACGGCTCGGAGGCGATGAGGACAATGCTTACTTGAAATAAGTGGATCCAAGACTTGAAATAAGTGGATCCAAGACTTGAAATAAGTGGATCCAATACTTGAAATGAAGTGGATCCAATACTTGAAATAAGTGGATCCAAGACTTGAAATAAGTGGATCCAATACTTGAAATAAGTGGATCCAAGACTTGAAATAAGTGGATCCAAGACTTGAAATAAATGGATCCAAGACTTGAAATAAGTGGATCCAAGACTTGAAATGAAGTGGATCCAATACTTGAAATAAGTGGATCCAATACTTGAAATAAGTGCATCCAAGACTTGAAATAAGTGCATCCAAGACTTGAAATAAGTGGATCCAAGACTTGAAATAAGAGGATCCAAGACTTGAAATAAGTGGATCCAAGACTTGAAATAAGTGGATCCAATACTTGAAATAAGTGGATCCAAGACTTGAAATAAGTGGATCCAAGACTTGAAATAAGTGGATCCAATACTTGAAATAAGTGGATCCAAGACTTGAAATAAGTGGATCCAAGACTTGAAATAAGTGGATCCAAGACTTGAAATAAGTGGATCCAATACTTGAAATAAATGGATCCAAGACTTGAAATAAGTGGATCCAAGACTTGAAATAAGTGGATCCAAGACATGAAATGAAATGGATCCAATACTTGAAATAAGTGGATCCAAGACTTGAAATAAGTGGATCCAAGACTTGAATTAAGTGGATCCAAGACTTGAAATAAGTGGATCCAAGACTTGAAATAAGTGGATCCAAGACTTGAAATAAGTGGATCCAAGACTTGAAATAAGTGGATCCAAGACTTGAAATGAAATGGATCCAATACTTGAAATAAGTGGATCCAAGACTTGAAATAAGTGGATCCAAGACTTGAAATAAGTGGATCCAAGACTTGAAATGAAATGGATCCAATACTTGAAATAAGTGGATCCAAGACTTGAAATGAAATGGATCCAATACTTGAAATAAGTGGATCGAAGACTTGAAATAAGTGGATCCAAGACTTGAAATGAAATGGATCCAATACTTGAAATAAGTGGATCCAAGGCTTGAAAAAAGTGGATCCAATACTTGAAATAAGTGGATCCAAGACTTGAAATAAGTGGATACAAGACTTGAAATAAATGGGTCCAAGATTTAAGTCATTAAGGCAACCCCACAAAAAGGAAAGCATTAAGAAAGGGTTGTTGAGAAAAGGTTGTTGAAAAGAAGAGTTGCTAATAAATAGTTGTTGAAAAGAGGAATAAGAAAGTGTCGTCAAGAAAGGGCTGTTAGGAGAGGGTTTTCAGAAGTATTCTTAAGAAAACTTTTTTAAC
>NC_069428.1:47236642-47252166 GCF_026875155.1 Cherax quadricarinatus | reverse complement strand
CTACCACCATCACTCCCACCATCACTACCACCATCACTACCACCACCCTACCACCATCATACCACCCCCCCTACCACCCTCTACCACCACCACTTTCATATCTTTCTAGAAACTTTTCCTTGAATTCTATATTGTTTCTCACGTCTTTACCAAAGGGCTTGCACTAGAAGCTTTCTCTGTGCCCATGGTGGCTTATTTAGCAGTTACAAGCACTAAAAACAATGGAATAATACAAAATGTATCGCATGTATGTATGGAATCGTCCTCATTGGCTTGTAAACAATCCCGAACGTGCCTGCGCGGACACCTTCAGAACGAATGTCTTTAACCGAGTTCTTTTTCAGTAACTTAGCCAATATTTTGATGCAAGAAAATGTCACTATTCGATTTTTTCATTATCCGATGACATCGTTACCTGAGGGCCCACTGTACTTACACACTGTGCTGGCATACAGGTACACATTAAAATCACTAAGAGTCTCTCTACTCAAATCCATATAATAATCTCTTGGGTGCATTAAATGTTGTATATTGCGCTAATATAGATATTTCCATTAATCCATCTATGATATTTTTTCAAAATTATATAATAAACATGTTATGTAATGTATAAACATGATACATACACCCACAGTATAAAATTTGACATAAATATGAGATTTGTTTACAAAGTGGTTGGTAGGAGTGTCGGAAGAATTATGTTTTCTCTAGTCAAGCACCAGTTACTTAACTGTAAAAAAATATTCCTTTCATATGCCTTCCGTCTATAGCTATTCATGACCCTTGTGGGTTTAGTGCTTCTTTTTTGTTATGATAATAATAATAACTTGTAATAACAATAATAGTTTGTAATAATAATTTGTAATAATAATAACTTATAATAATAATAATTTGTAATGATAATAATAATCACTCTGAGTAAGTAGGTAAGTTTATTCAGGTATACACAAATACAGTTACATAGATTATCATACATAGCAGCATATGTGTAGAGAACCTAGGATAACCCAAAAAAGTCAGAGAGTGAGGTGCATTAAATGTTGTATAAAACGTTAATACAGTGGAACCCCGAGTTTCGGCCATAATCCGTTCCAGGAGCTAGGCCTAAACTCGAAATGGCCAAAAGGCAAAGCAATATTTCCCACAAGAAATAATGTAAATAAAATTAATCCATTCCAGACACACAAAAATATTCACAAAACATACATTTTTTAAAGAATAACTATAGTCTTACATACACACAACACATATAAATACATGCAAAACAACCACTCTGAAAGAATAGAGAAATTCCAAGCGCTTTCGTGACTACTCACATTATCAAGGAACTATGAAAGTAAAGCATCCAAGGAAGCTATATAAGGGGTCTGGCCAGCACCTCACTATCAGATCCCACAACGGTTAAACACCTGACGCGCGCCGACCCAACTTGGATAGGTCCTTTGCACAACTCACCCCACAAACTATTCTACCCAAGAAAATTTAAAAATGATTTGTCCAGTGTATTATTAAATTCTTCCCAAATTCTATTAATTATAAATGGATCTAATTTATATAAACCAAAGGAAATATTCATATTATTGTCAAAACGCTTTTTATGAAACAAGATTCAATTATATTCCTGTTGACCATGGACTTCTTGATACTACTTTTCAACTTTTTGAAAATCAATTGGATGGTTAAAATTTCTTACATGAATAAAAAGAGCATTGGGAAACTTGTCCAGTTCTAATGCTATATTTATGTTGTTTTAATCTTAGTTCAAGAAATTTTTTCCAGTTTGGGCCGAAAAACTTTATCGCAAATTTTACAAGGATCTTATAGACACATCCATCAGCATTTTGGGGGAATTCTTTATCAAAAGTTTTTTTACTGTATCAAGATTTTTGAATACAACTTTAATATTAAAAGTCTTAAGAAGAGAGGCATATCAAACCCAAATTTTCATGGTAAGGGAGAACCAACATATTTTAGTTGAATAAGGCTGGTTGTCCCTTTTTGGATTGTAAAAAGTATTTCTAGCAACTTTAAAGATTTTCAATTACATTTCTTGGGTATTTTAAATCAAATTTCCTATTTTTATAAATTTTGGATATTTCCTCATCTATGAACTCAGGACTACAAATTCGTAAAGCTCTCAAAAACATTGATGAGAAAACAGACAGTTTGACTCTATCTTGATGCGAGGAATAATAGTGGGCATAGGAACAGTTATTTGTGGTTTTCTGTAAATTTTAAATTTGAATTCATTATTACCTTAATAATTAAAACATCTAAAAAGGCAATGAGTTATTTTCTTCAAACTCAACAGTAAAGTTTATAGAATGGGCTAAGCTATTTAATTTTCCTAGGAAATGGTGTATATCTACATTTTGTGTCTTATGCCCAAAAATGTAGATATACACCATTTCCTAAGAAAATTAAATAGCTTAGCCCATTCTATAAACTTTACTGTTGAGTTTGAAGAAAATAACTCATTGCCTTTTCTAGATGTTTTAATTATTAAGGGTAATAATGAATTCAAATTTAAAATTTACAGAAAACCTACAAATAACTGTTCCTTGGAATTTCTCTATTCTTTCAGAGTGGTTGTTTTGCATATTCTGAAATCACCTGTTTACTGTGATCTTATTGCATATAAATACATATACATACTAGTATTATTTTTATTTTTATTATCACACTGGCCGATTCCCACCAAGGCAGGGTGGCCCGAAAAAGAAAAACTTTCATCATCATTCACTCCATCACTGTCTTGCCAGAAGGGTGCTTTACACTACAGTTTTTAAACTGCAACATTAACACCCCTCCTTCAGAGTGCAGGCACTGTACTTCCCATCTCCAGGACTCAAGTCCGGCCTGCCGGTTTCCCTGACCCCCTTCATAAATGTTACTTTGCTCACACTCCAACAGCACGTCAAGTATTAAAAACCATTTGTCTCCATTCACTCCTATCAAACACGCTCACGCATGCCTGCTGGAAGTCCAAGCCCCTCGCACACAAAACCTCCTTTACCCCCTCCCTCCAACCTTTCCTAGGCCGACCCCTACCCCGCCTTCCTTCCACTACAGACTGATACACTCTTGAAGTCATTCTGTTTCGCTCCATTCTCTCTACATGTCCGAACCACCTCAACAACCCTTCCTCAGCCCTCTGGACAACAGTTTTGGTAATCCCGCACCTCCTCTAACTTCCAAACTACGAATTCTCTGCATTATATTCACACCACACATTGCCCTCAGACATAACATCTCCACTGCCTCCAGCCTTCCCTCGCTGCAACATTCATCACCCACGCTTCACACCTATATAAGAGCGTTGGTAGAACTATAACTCTCATACATTCCCCTCTTTTGCCTCCAAGGACAAAGTTCTTTGTCTCCACAGACTCCTAAGTGCACCACTCACTCTTTTTCCCTCATCAATTCTATGATTCACCTCATCTTTCATAGACCCATCCGCTGACACGTCCACTCCCAAATATCTGAATACGTTCACCTCCTCCATACTCTCTCCCTCCAATCTGATATTCAATCTTTCATCACCTAATCTTTTTGTTATCCTCATAACCTTACTCTTTCCTGTATTCACCTTTAATTTTCTTCTTTTGCACACCCTACCAAATTCATCCACCAATCTCTGCAACTTTTCTTCAGAATCTCCCATGAGCACAGTGTCATCAGCAAAGAGCAGCTGTGACAACTCCCACTTTGTGTGTGATTCTTTATCTTTTAACTCCACGCCTCTTGCCAAGACCCTCGCATTTACTTCTCTTACAACCCCATCTATAAATATATTAAACAACCACGGTGACATCACACATCCTTGTCTAAGGCCTACTTTTACTGGGAAAAAAAATTTCCCTCTTTCCTACATACTCTAACTTGAGCCTCACTATCCTCGTAAAAACTCTTCACTGCTTTCAGTAACCTACCTCCTACACCATACATACACTTGCAACATCTGCCACATTGCCCCCCTATCCACCCTGTCATACGCCTTTTCCAAATCCATAAATGCCACAAAGACCTCTTTAGCCTTATCTAATACTGTTCATTATAGTTACCTTCCAAAGGGGCCACCTACCGCCCCCAAATGCTGCAAGTCACTGTGCCCTTCAATAACACCAACGACTCTAGCTGGGGGGAAAGTTTTTAAAACCCCGTAATTATCGATTCGGGGGTATACCACTTCATAGACTGTACCCTAAGTTTCAGTACTTGCCAACCATAACCCTTCCCTTGGTGGTGGGGACTACTTTTATTTCCGGGCCTCAAGGACAAATTTTTCTAAAGCCTAAGTGACCCTCGGTTCATCCTACCTTTTGTTAACCCTCTTAAACTTTTTACAAACCAAAATAGACGTTACCCTTCTTAAAACCTTTCTGTTATTTTCACACCTAGGACATAATTTTTTCTAAACCTAACTTCCCCCTTCCTTCATACCACTGCTTTTTTTCAGGAACCCCTTACAAATTTTAACAAAGAGAGCGTGACCCTTTGTGTGTTCTTTTTTACCTAACTCAGGGCCTCTGCCAACCCCCGGGCATCAAACCCCCACATTTTTAACCCCCCCCAGTGAATCCCCGGCAGGAACTTTAAAAAAACCCTTTTCACCCAACCCCCCTTTCCAAAAACCACAAAAACCCCCACACCAACATAAAAGAAATTATCCCCAACCGTCATCCCGGGATATATCCCCCAAAATATTCTAGTAATATTATCCTCCCGGACAGGCCAAAATCTTATTTTAAAAAAAAGTAATTTTAAAAGAGGGGTAATTTAAGATTTACCCCTTTTGTAAAAAGGGTTCGGGATACATAAATAACACTTTAAATAAAATTTAATTTTAAATAAAAAAAATCAATATCTTTGGTCTAGAGGTATTTGAACTATGATATAATAATAAAGACATGTTATATAATAAATTATTTTTTAAAAAACTTAAAAAAATAAAATTAATAACCCCACAGGTACAACCTTGACACTATTTCATTATAAATAAATTTTTAGCAAAACAATAAATTAAAAAAAACATTTTTAAATAATAAATTACAATCAACGCCTACCACGGACACAAAGCAGTCACACGACCTTTTCAGGTAAACTACAACCAGCCATCTTCAGTGTCCCACGAACCCTTTTAACTCATGTTCCACTAGGGCCCTGGCATATCTCAGTGTTCCACTCCATCGACGTCCCTCAGTGTCACCACTGGTCCGGCCCAGTTCAGTTACATTTCCAACCTTTTTTTCATGTAAGTCCCCTAACACATCGACGACTCCGGCCCACTTGATAAACGTAGGGGTGAGTCCACAGACATCACCGGTAGCCAGAAAAACCCCTCCAAAAAGGCGGTTGAAAAAACCGCTAGCCGAAACACCATGCTGCAAGCTCACGAATGCGGCCGCAAGTAACTGAGGCCCCCAGATCAGTGAGCTGCGGGAGCGGTTCTTCTAACGGCCAGTAATAGGGCGATTTGGGGTCATACCACTGCATAGACGTGACCCGAGGATTCCGGTACTTAAGTTCAAGCCCGTAGACGTGTACCCTTCGGTGGTAGGTACCTACTGTTAGGTGTGTACGCGAGGCGCTCAGGTACTAAATTCTAAAGCCGTTCGTGTACCCTTCGTGGGCAGGTACCTACGCTTTGTGTTAAGCGAGGGCTCTGGTACAACTGTTACTAAAGCCAGTAGACCTGACCCTTCGTGGTCAGGGACCCACTGCTTTGGTGTGTACAGCAGGCGCTATACATAATATTTTTAAAGCCAGTAAACGTGACCCTTCGGTGGTCAGGTACCTATGCTTTTGTGTTACAGCAGGGCCCCGGTAATAAAGTACTAAAACCAGTAGAAAGTGTACCCCCTTTGGTGGTCAGGACCCACGCTTAGGGGTGCACCGTAGGCACTCAGCTCTTTCTGCTCTAAGGCCGGCTCAGCAGCCCCCACATTGGGTTTGATGACCCCCCCAGTGGGCTGCCGGCCGCAGGTTAAATTTAACCCTAGTTTGGCAGGGGCCGAACAAAAAAAAAAAAAGTAAAAAAAATTTAAAAAAAAACTTTTTTTATCTTTTTTAAAACTTTGGTTTTTCTGGGAAGATAAAACAAACAAAAAGTTTTTTTTTAAGTTGTGTTAGGGTTTTCCCTTTTGATAAGAGGTCTTTCATTTTTTCTTTTAAAAACCTTTTTGTCAAATTTTAACCTTTTGGGGTTTAATTTTTCAGTTTTAATTTTAAATTCATCACAAATTTTTTACTACCGGGGGGCCTCTGACTATGCCTTACTTTCTTCTTTATCCTTTTATTCCTCCTGGTCTCTGGGGAGTCGGCTGCTGCCCACGGCCTTTGCCGGCCTCCTAGTTCCCCGGCCCGGCATCTCAGTGGATCCTGGCGATGGCCCTACTTGCCCTGGTTCCTCTCTTTTTATGCCTCTGGCTAGTTGCCCGGGGGGGGGGCCAGCGGTGGTCCACTCTATTTGTTTCCTTTTCCTTTTCGGGTTTCCCGGGTGGCCTGGGTGGTTGCCGGCTGGCCCCCTCCTGGCGGTGCCTTTCTAGTTTTTTGGCGACGGTGTCGGTTGGTGCTGCCCCGGGTTGGTCTAGTTCCCGCGGTACTGGCTTCCCCGGCGACTAGCCTGGTGGCGGAGCCTCAGGTCTATCTGCCGGGGGTGTTCTGGGGTGGCGGATCTGCCTGGTGGCGCCGGCGGCTGGCTAGTTGCCTGGTGTGGTGTGGCCTTGCCTGGTTTGGGGAGCCCTATTCTAGCCTGGCGTGGTCCCCTTTTTTGGTTGGTCCCGCCATTGTGTCGGCGCCCGGTTTTTCGGCTAGTTCCCCGGGTGGATTGCTAGTTGCCGGGGCTGGTTCCCGTCTAAGGGCCGGCGGCTGGTTTTGCCCCGGGCGGCGGGGGGTTATGCTTGGCGGGCTTTTGCTTTTCTTTTGCCTGGCTGGGTGGGTGGGCAGGCGGAGTTTCTGCTGGCTGGTCCTGGATGGTGGTTCCTGGCTGGCTGGATGGGGTGCCCATCCTTTTTGGGATTTGGCTGGCTGGTTCCCGGGGTGGGTGGTTCTGGCTGGGTGGTGCTGGAGGGTGTTTTTCTGGCTCTTTTGCTTTGGGTGGCTGGATTCCTGGCTGGCTGGTTCTGGTGGGGTGCCTTGCGGCTGTTTCCTGGCTGCTGGATTGCCTGGTGGTGGATGCCGCCGGGCCCGGTGGCTGGTTTTTTTTCTGCCCGGCTGGATGCTGGGTTGCGTGCCTTTGGTGGTGAGGGCTGGCTGGGGGTGCTGGCTAGCTGGTTGGTGGTGGTGGTGGTGGCTGGATGGCTGGTGGTGGTGCCTGGTGGCTCGCTGGATGGCTGCTGGGTGGTGGGGCGGCCTGCCCGGCTGGATGGCGTTGGTTTTCTGGTGCTGTTCCTGACTGGCTGGATGCTGGCTGGGTGGATCCTGGGTGGCTGGATGCCTGGCGGGGGGGGTGGATCGGCCCGTTTTGCCTGGCTTGGGTTTTCCTGGTGGTGGTTTCCTGGCTGGCTGGATGCCGGTGGCTGGCTGGCTGGGGGCTGGATGTGGTTTGGTGGATGGTGGCTGACTGCCGCCTGGCTGCTGGCTGGTGGATGGCTGCCCCCTTTTTGGCTGGCTGGTTTCCTGGCTGGCTGGAGTCTGGCGGTCTGCTGCTGGTGGTTTTCCCGGTTGGCTGGCTGGCTGTTTCTGGCTGGCTGGATGCCTGGTGTGGTGCCTGGCTGACGGCTGCCTGACTGCTAGTTTCCTTGTGGCTGGATGGCCTGGTTGGCTGTGCCTGTCTGGGGTGAATTTTCCCCGGGTGGCTATTTCCCCGCTGGCTGGTGCCGGGTGGGGAGCCGGTGGCTTGTGCCAGGTGGTGGCTTTGGCTGGTGCCTGGGTGGTGGTTGCCTGGCTTTTCCCGGCGGGTGCCTGGTGGCTGGCTGCCCGGCTGGGGCCCGGCTATTTTTCTGTCTGCGGTGCTGGTTGGCCCTGGGGGTGGGTGGTGGTTGCTGGCTTGCCCGGCTGGCTGGGCGGCTTTTTTGGCGGCTGGATTTTTGGCTGGGTGGATGCCTGGCTGGCTTTGGGGGTGGTGCCTGGCTGGGTGATCCTGGGTGGTTGGGGGTTTGGGTGCCCGGGGTGGCTGGCGGGTTGCCCGGCTGGGTGGTGCCTGGTGGCTGGATGCCTGGGTGGGTGGATGCCCTTTGGCGGCGGGGTGGGATGGCTGCCTTGGGTGGGTGGGTGCCTGGCTGGCTGGCTGGCTGGTGGCTTTGGGGCCCGGCTGGGTGGCTGTTGCCCGGGTGGCTGGATGCCTGGGGGCTGGAGCCTGGCTGGCTGGTGCCTGATTGGGGTGGTGCCTGGCTGGCTGGGTGCCCGGTTGGCTATGCTGCCCCCCCAAAAGCCTTTTGGGTGCCCGGGTGCTGGTGGCTGGCCGGTGGCTGGGTGCCGGCTCTGGTTTCCGGCTGGTGGGTTTTGGATGCTTTGGTGGCTGGTTTCCCCCTGGCTTGCCTGCTGGCTGGGTGCCGGGTGGCGGCAGGTTTGTGGCTGGATGCCCGGTTGGTTTCTGGCGGTGGTTGGTGGCTGCCTGGGATGCCTGGCTGATTTTGGCTGTGGATGGCTCCTGGCTGGATGGGTTGGGTTGGTGGCTGGCTGGTGGATGGCTGCTGCTGGTGGCTAGTTGCCCGGTGGCTGGATTCCGGCTGGCGGTTTCCTGGGGGTGGATGCCTTGCTGGCTAGTTTTGGGGGCTGGGCCTGGCGGTGGTCCTGGCTGGCTGGGTGCCTTTGTGGCTTTATGGCTGGCTTTCTGCCCTGGGTGGCGGGGTGGGTGCCGGCTGGGGGTTTATGGGGTGGAGGTGGGTGCTGGATGGTGGGTGGAAAGGCTCCTATGGCTCGCTGCGGGGGGCTGGTGGGAGCCTCCCGGGGTGATGGCTGTCTGGGTTTCTGGCTGCCCGTTTTGATGCTGGGTGAGCCTCCCGGCTGATGCTGGGCTGGTTGGTGGCTGGCAGTTCCCGACTGGCTGGATGCCTGGTGGTGGATGCCTGGCTGGCTGGTTGCCTGCTGGCTGGAGCCCGGCTGGGTTGGGTGCCTGGCTGTCTGGTGCTGGCTGGCTGGTTGCCCCGGCTGGTGGAAGCCTGGTGGCGGATCCTTGGCTGGGGTGGCTGGCTTTTTTGGCTGTGCCCGGCGGTGTTTTCCTGCTGGCTGGATGCCTGGGTGGCTGGTTTTCCGGCTGGTGGTGCCTGGCTGGTGGTTTTCCGGCTGGCTGGTGCCTGGCTGGTTTGCCTGTCTGGGTGGTGCTTGGCTGGGTGTTGCCTGTCTGGCCCCGGTGCTTTGGGTGGCGGTGCTGGATGGCTGGTGGTGCCCCAACTGGCTGGTTTCCTGGCTGGCTGGTTGCTTGGCTGTGCCCGGGGTGGGTACCGGCTGGCGGTGGCTGCTGGCTAGCTGGCTGGGGATGCCGGCTGCTGGATGCCTGCTGGCTGGTGCCTGGGTGGCTGGATGCCTGCTGGCGGTTTCCTGGGTGGCTGGGTGTGGTGGATGTGGTGGATGATGGCTTCCGGCTGCTAGCCTGCTGGCTGGATGCCTGGGCCCGGTTTTTGACCCCGCCCGGTTGGCTGCCTCTGGTGGCTGGATGGCGTTTAGTGCTCTGGCCCATTGCTGGCTGGTGGTGCCCCGGCTGGTGTCTGCTGGGTGCCTGCCGGCCCCGCCCTTTTGGGTGGCTGGCTGGCTGCTGGCTGGCTGCTGGGTGCCCGGCTGGGGTGCCTGGCTGGTGGAGGTGCTGCCTCTGGCTGGCTGGATGGGTTTTTTGAGTGGTGTTTCCTGGGTGGCTTTTGCCTGCTGGCTGGGTGCCGCTGGTAGTTTCCCGTTGGCTGGATGCTTGGGGTGGATTTCTGTCAGTGGGGGTTGGGGTTTGGGTGCTGGTGGCTGTGGTGGCTCCCGGGCCGTGCCCCCCCCCTGCCTGGGCCCGGCCGCCCGGCTGCCGGGGTGGTGGTTTCCTGGCTGGTAGGTTGCCTGGTGGCTGGATGCCCGGCTGGCTGGATGCCTGGCGGCGGATGCCTGGCTTGGGTGGTGGCTGCCCGGCTGGCGATGAGGTGCAGGGTTGTCCCTTGGGTCAACGAGGCTGGCTATGCGCCTGCCAGCGGCCAGGCTGACCCGGCTAAAACTTGGGAAAGGGGCCTGCGGCAAAAATTGCTGGCTGTGGAAACCCGTGGCCGATTCCCCAGGAGGCCTTTTTGGCATGATGCTTTTTCTTTCCAGAATAACAAATAAGCCAAATAAAAGCAGAGTTTAGACAGTTTGGTCCGCTAGGCCATTGACAAGTCAATGGTCAAGGAAAAAAGGGTTCTAATTCTTTTTATATGTGCAGTAGTGATCGTTCCAGACGGTTTTTCCTTTTTTTTCCCTTTGGGAATTTTTTAAATTTTAATAACAGTAAGCAACATAATAACAGAAAATAACCACTAAAATAATTAAATAAAATGGAGTTTTTCAATGTTGTGAAATGACTTAACTTACATTGTTGCGGGTTTTGTTTTTTCCACTCTCTTCTCCTTTTTACACGGGGTTTTACAGGTAAGGATCCCAGTTATTGAATATATTACAGAAGGATTCCCTAATTTTTTGGCAACTAAACTGTTACCTCACGTTTAAAACTTTTTTTTTTAGTGAGACATCAAGAGTGAAGGATAATTTGACCCTTTTGGGGACATATTATTGAAAAACTGACTACTCTGTAACATTTGTGTAGAATGTTTTCCCAGAGAGTAACCGGTTTTTGTATGTTCTGATGGAGTGTGTTCGGAGAAGGGTACCCCGAGTGAAGTTTGCTCTTTTTTCGTTTGTGGCTAAAGCTTTTTTAGCTGCCCGAAGTGGATCCAAGTGGGTTTTTGGAAATTGCCTTGTCATAAAGTAAGGGACCCAATCCCTCCTAATTTAGGGCCCATGCTGAATGACAACTTCCAGGATGGTCCAGGCGGAAGAGATAAAGACTCTTGCTCTTTTCCTACTCTGTCAAGCTTTGCATGAGAGGGGGGGGGAGGCAAAAGAAGTGGGAGCAATCTGTGGCGTACTTGCCCTAGACCTGCAACCCCTATGTCAAGCAGATGCGAGAACGGCGAAGTCTGTAAGCTTCTGGCTGCCTGTTGCAAGATTACAACATGGTTCTTCATGGTTGTTGGAGTAAAATTTTCACCCCAAGGTTTATCAACTCTTCCCCAAAGGTGCCAACATCGTCCCATTCACCTTACTATGCACCACATTACCACATGGTCCCTAGAGATGACTCATTTGCGTTTTCCTCAGGTGCAAATGTTACTTGCCATCTATTTTCCCAAACTGATATAGCCTCAAGCGGGTTGATTGATGTAGCTTAGAGCAGCTGGCATTCTTCTCTTGGAAAGTGAATGTCAGTGAAACAGTCGTCGCATATGATGTATTCTGGATGAAAAGAAGTCGTTGAAGTAGACATTCCATACAGTGGACCCAGCACGTTTCCTTGTGGAACGCTTGCCCCAATAGGAGGGCCTTGCTGATTCCGTTCCATTGAGGACTACACTTAGAGACTACCAGAAGGTAATCACTGGGGAGACATACGTAGAGCCTGCAATTCCCAGTGCTTAAAGGGTTTTGCTAAAAGGCCCTGTGCCACCCCCGGGTCAAAAGTGCCAGAAATGGCCCAGGCTCCACACAGCTGACTTTGGATCCATCCATGATGGGCCACTTAGGGAGAGGTTAACACAGATTCAGCAGCAGAGTAACCTTTCTGAAGCATTTTTGACGACACAAAGTAGTGAGTGGATTCCCAAAAAAATCTGCATTTGTCTTGAGATTATGTCTCAAGATCTTACCAGGATTGAAAAGGATGACACGGGTCGAAAGTTGCTTGATTCTGCTTTGCTCTTCTTTTTTGTGAACAGGGACACATTTGCTCTTTCCTTTGGAGAGGGCCATTTACACTGTACTAGGCAGTGCTGAAAGATGCGAGTTAGAGGTGCTGCTAGCTGGGCTGCACATCTTCTCAACAATCTTGGGCTCAACTTGTCTGGGCCCACAGCCTTTTCTTGGTCAAGTGATTTAAGAAGGAAATGCACCTCCTCCTGCCCTTAAATTTTCACCACTGACAGTTTTGACACAGTTCTTGCAGATAGCCAAGGAGGGTCCCTTGCTGGATCAGGAACTTGCATTTTGGTAGCAAAGTGTTCAGCAAAGAGGTCCGCCTTCTCTTGACTACTAGTAGAGGTGGTCCCATCCTGTCGATTTAGAGGTGGAATAAGTTCATCAGGCAGATAACCTTGTCTGTCCTTTACCAGGGACCACCAGGTTTTGGAGCCTACCCTACCTGAAAGCTAACTTTCTTTTAGTGTCCACCTCCCATTTAGCAATGGGCCCACTTTTGAACATCACCCATAGCCTACAGGCTTGCATGTGCAAGTTCCTGTTATAGGTGGTAGGATGTCTCTTATACCTTTGCCATGCTTTGTACTTAGCAGTAGCAGCCTCTCTACAACGAAAGCCAAACCAAGGCTGATCTGTAGGCTTTGTCACATATTGCCGGTGAGGAATGTGTTTTTTGTTGCAGATTAAGGATGTGTCCAGTGAAGGCTTTTACTTGGTTGTCAAGAAAGCAAATTCCCGTCGGTGTGGCGAGCTCAGAGCAAAGGGCTGGCCAATTACCTCTTTCCCCCTAGCCAGGTTGTGCGTGTGGACTCCTCAAACCCCGTTCTGTTGGGATCTTAAGTGTGGTAAAAACAGCCTTGTGGTCAGACGATCCAAAGTTTGCCGAGGGTTGACAAGTGACTATGCCCTCTGCCAGATCACTCACTACTGGTCAAGGGGGGGAGCCAGAGATATGAGTAGGGAAATCAACAAAGTTTCTCATGTCAAACACTGCAAGAAAGGGCATCAAAATCCCCTGTATAAGGTGCTGGTTGAGGTCACCAACAATTATAATATGTTGACAGTTGTGTTGTAGCAGAAGGGAGTCAATATTTTCCATTAGGAAGTTGATAGGGTCTGCGTTTTGCCACTGAGGTCTGTACATTGCACATGCTAGTAACAGAGGTACTAGTTTTATACAGAGCTTGAAGAACATCATTTCAAGATGTGTAGGGTGGCAACATCTATGTGCTGGGGATGAACACTTTTAGAGAAGCCCCACAGCAACACCACCTCCTTGCCCCTTTCCTGTCTCTTCTCACCATGAGGTGTAGCCAGCAATTCTTGCAAAATTTTTTTGGAGTCCTGTCATCCAAAAATGTTTCAACAACAGCTATCATGCGGGGTGTCGAGTGTTCACAAAACTATGTGTGAGCTCTTTCCCAAAATTAGTAATGAAACCTCTAAAGTTGGCCGACAGGATGCTGATAGACTGGCTCCTCATGATGAAGTGGTCAGCTTGAGGTGGTGGGTGTGTAGGGAAGTTTAAAGGGGCCTGCCCTTTAGAGAGGTAGGGTAAATGAGGCAGCTGCAGGGATGTAGGTCTGTGGTCGTGTAAAGGCCCAATCCCACCTGCTGGGGTGGGATAGGAGTAGCTAAAGTGGGTGACGTGTGAGAGTGTTTTCCAATTCGAGATCCTGCTGGTTTGTTCTGAGAACAGGTCTCTAAAACAGGTGGCCCTGTCTGTCAAGTTCCTTTTTCTTCCGACACTGGTCCTCCTTATGTCCTTTCTTGTAGCAGTAATTACACCTGGTATCTCGCAGGCAGTTGTTGGCAGAGTGCCCCTTCCGGTGACAGCGAGAGCACAGCCTAGGTGCCTGGGAGGGTGGACTAGGATTTGTTGCACCTCCTGTGTTTCGCAGATTTGTCCTCAGATTCTGCCACTGGAACTGTGTTAGTGGAGGGTGAGACGGCTGTAGATGTCTTCCTCCTCCACGTCCTCTACCCCGCCCTCTACCAGTTCTGACAGATGTGTCCCTGCTGTTCGTACTTCGGCGCAGTAGGTGATCAGGTGCAGTGATAGTTCCCTGATCACTAACTGCACCGTTCTCTGGTGGAGAAGCTCCTGGCTCAGAACTTGCTGTCGAAGCACTACTACCAGATTCTAGAATAGTATCGGCAGGTGTGCTGACAGGTGTAGGATCAGAGATGGTATGTGCACTGTCAAGTAGACTGGCAGTGGCTGAAGCAGAGATGTCAGGTGTAGGAGAATTAACAGATCCAAGGCTTCCCACGTTGCTGGGAAGAGGATTTGTTCCCTCTGTGGTGGTCAGAGGAATTGTGTTAGAATTCCGAAAGGTAGTGTTTTGAACTCTGTCAGTCTGTGGGACCTTAGCGATGACAGAACCATCCACCAGTCGTTTACCCCTGAGTTAAGCTCAGTGTGGGACTTCCAGTCTTTGTCAATAGTGTCGCCATCAGCTGAGCAGCTTACGTCACTTGATGCAGGCTTGCACTGCCCCCCCCCCTCTCTCTGTCTCTCTCTCTGTCTCTCTTTTCTCTTCCCCCTTTTGTCTCTCTCTCTGTCTCTCTCTCTGTCTTTTCTCTCTGTCTCTCCCCTTCTGTCTCCCCTGTCTCTCTCTCTGTCTCTCTCTCTGTCTCTCTCTCCTGTCTCCCCTCTCTTCTCTCTTCCTCTCCCCTCTCTCTCTCTCTCTCTCTTCTTCCTCTCTCTCTCTCTCACTTCTCTCTCTCTCTTTTCCCTCTCTCTCCTCTCTCCCCCTCTCTCTCTCCCCCTCCTCATAAAACACACACACAACCTGTCACCCTACATTAAGATTACAAATATTTTACGGTCATAATGAGTGTACTGTGCAAGTATTTTATCACTCTTGGGCACCTAAATGCCTAGTTTTTAATGTTTGGTGGGGTGGCCAGAGGGTTTTTGATACCTAAAACACTATTTGATACCTTCCTAACCCTACTAAATTCCCCCTTGCACCCTATATTAACAAACCCTGAAGACTACAAATATTTTAAGGTAAGTAATGAATGTACACTATAAAGCATTTTATCGCTCTAGCACTCTTTAAATGTCGAAGTATATTACATGTGGAGTGGGGTGGGGTGGCCTGGCTAACTACCAGTCCCACCACACCTAACTTCTTAAAAATAAATACACTCACTTTTCACCCTTCATTAAAAACTACAAATATTTGAGGTAAATAACGAGTGTACTGTGCATGTATTTTACTTTTTATTATTTTTTAACCCTTCAGGTTTCGGACGTACTAGCACGGCTTACGCACCAGGGTTTTTGACGTACTAGTACGCCTAATTGGGAGCGCCCTCAAATCTAGTGAGAGAAAGCTGGTAGCCTACAATGAAAGAATGGGTCTATGTGGTCAGTGTGCGCAGTATCAAAAAAATCCTGCACACAAGTGCGAATGAGAAAAAAAAAACTTTGTGTTTTTTGATTAAAAAAACAACATTGCATGTATTTTCGTATGTATTTATTGTTGTATTCTAGTTTAAAAATGGTTTCATTTTTATGGGTGGAAGACTATAAAAATTGAGAGATTTCGAGGTTTTACAATGAAAAATACCTTGAAAATTTAGCCAAAATAGGAAAAGTTCGATTTTTACCAAAGTTCAAAGTAAACAAACAGCTAAGGCCTCCCAAT
>NC_069428.1:47216081-47236142 GCF_026875155.1 Cherax quadricarinatus | reverse complement strand
ACGAGAGCTAAGACCGCAGGTGCTGGAAACAAGTTTCGCGGAAACATGTGAGCGGGCCCCTAAAAGCCCCCAAAAACATGACCGCCGGACGGAAGCGCGAGCGGTTGACACAAATGGGGGGCAAAATTTACGAACTAGGGGTCCCCGCAGCGATGTCCCTATGCAAGGGTTTTTTGGGAAAAAAAGGCCGGGGGCCCCCACTTTACTTTCAATATTTTTTTTCTTACTCCTTTTCTCCCCCTTTTTCGGGGGTTCATAGGTTTTTTGGGGGCCCATTGGTTTTTTTAAAAAAAAACCCCGAAATATCAAAATTTTCCTTGTTTTTATTTTAGGGATTGGGGGTAAAAACCCAGGGGTGAGGGGGCCCATTCCCTCTGGAGGGGTGACTTTTTTCCCACCCCCAAAATTTTTGGACAAGGTGTTCAGGTCCCTTCCTTTTAGGGGGGAGAAGCCTTTTCGAAGTTTTCCAATGGACTAGGTCTTGGCCCAGTGGTTAACCGTATCCCCCTACTTTTTTTTTCCCAAAAAGGTAAAAAAGGGGATTTTTTTTTTTTTTTTTTTTTTTTTTTTTTTTTTTTTTTTTTTTTTTTTTTTTTTTTTTTTTTTTTTGGATCACGGGTTTTCATTTGTTAGATGAAATGAAGATATCACCCCGTTTCCATAAATGTTTTGTAGGGCTAAACCCAAAACCCCGGGCTTCCCCCTATGTCCACCCTTTGTTTTTCCCTATTAACCCTTTAGATGATCGAAGGACTCCTTTTGTAAATTTTAAAACGTAGTTGCCCTTCTTCAGAATTGCCATAATCGCTAAACAAATCAATTACCCAAAGAAAAACTTTTCTATAAATTTGAATAAAAAAGGTATCTTGTACAAGTCGTTTTAAATCAAATTCAGATGGACAGACTTTTCCATTTAGTTTTTTCCAAGTCAATGCGAGAGACTGTTCTTAAAATGGCTCATGACCGCCAGGGGCGACTTTCTCGATCGTAAAATTTAAAAAAATTTAGGGAAACCCTTTTTTTGGCCTAAAAGTCCTCAGAGGGTCATACTTATTGTAGATCAGAAAAAGTTTGCCAACTGCATCCTCCCGAGGTACCGGCGAGTACTTTGGTCAAAATGCCTATTTTTTACGGTCCGTTGAAAGAGTAGCTTTTGACATGTTGGTCCTTTCCCCATTTCATCTGGGGGACATAGATAATATTAACATTAGTTGATTATGTTGAGTTTTCCCTGAAGCCGTTCCCTAAAGCCCAAAACTACTAAGGGGTGGCTAAACCTTTTGTCCTCTTCCCCGAGGGGCCCCCTAGAAAAATTTGTCTGCCCGGGGGGCCAATTCCATTGATTTAAATGAAAACATCTATCCCAACTTCTGGAGTGAAGCCTCTTTCCCACACCCTACACCCCAGCTAAAATGGGAGGATTGAGCGCCACATTCGATTCTCAATTTCCATTTTAAGGAAACTTTGCTCCTTAAAACCAAAGGGGAGGGCATGAACCCTCCCTTGCTTTGTTTCCAGGGGGAAGTTCCCAGTGATTTTTGGGGTTTTCCCCTTTTTGAACTTCTCTAGGTAGACAGGCCAGGGGTCCAATGTCCATCCTTCTTGCTTAGGGACAATGGGGGGAAATGTGGGGTTCAGTCTTTTACCAGTTTTCCTTGACCTTAAAACCAAACTTGAGGAGACTGACATGTTTCAAAAAACCTAAGTTTGTCAATGGACCAGTACAAACCTATTTTGACCCCAAAAGTCAGGGGGAAATTTTTAAAGTGGGGAATGAAGTTCTGGTATTTTGGCCTATCAAGCAAATAAATTAAAGTAGAAAAAAGGTCCAATTAAGTATTAAAACTTCGTGGAAAGTTGACTCCCTCATAGAAGTCAAGGGGAAACAAAGTTTTATAATAACATCCTTAAAAATATTACCAAAAAAAATTGGTTAACGTTAATAATTTTGATTTATTTTTTCCCACACGAACTTGATCGACAACTAAAAGAATGTAAGGTGTCGTAATTGACACCTCTAATTAGCTATGAAAAAGACTACAGATGGGACTCTTGACCACTCGGATCACCAACATTAATTTTAAGAATTTTGGATGACCATAAGGACATGAACTTTTCAATGTGTGAGTAATTTTTCAGACATCTTTACTGATTTTCCAGGGTTACCTCCCCGGTAGTCCATAAAATTGACTTAGTGAATGCAATTTTATCAAATGGAAATTATACCCGTTCCCGTTCACCTTGGGTGATCTACCGGGGGTAGACAAATTATTAAAACTAAAGATCATTGAACTTCAGTATCTGCATATTGCTCACCAGTAGTCATGGTTAAGAAGGGGAAAAAAATTCATTGGAATTGCTATTTACTTTTAGAGGCCTTTAAAGCATAACTCTGTGGATGCTACCTTGCCTTAGAGAAGCGATCTACACAAATTTTATGACGCTTTCCTTCTTTTCAGAGTTCATATTTCGCAGGGAAATTTAAAAAGTAAAGTTAGATCCTTCTTCTAACAGTACACCCCTTTTCCTACACACCAAGGATGATGCAATATAGAACTATGCCCTTCGGTTGGTACTGCCCGTGCTACCACCCGAGACGTGAGAAAAAGGTCTTGGGGATTTTGCCCCAAAAGTTTCAGTTTATTTTGATAACATTTACGAATGACATCCACGGGGGCGAAAAATCCAAACATTAACATCGTTTTTTTTTTTTGTGGGTTTGCAACTGGCCCCACTGCCAAGCCGAAAAAATGTTCCTTGGGTTAACAAGATTAGATATTTGGATGATACTTCTATAAATTCTGCGCCTTCCCCATAAGATCAAAGCTTTATTTAAATTTAAATTCCCCAAACGAAAAGCTCTTCGCACTTTCTTTGGTTCTGAAATTTTCATGCACGGTTTATCCCTAAACTTATGATCTTACAGGATCTTATCGATTCCTTAAAAAACTGTGAAGGAAACCCCAACTTTCCGACGTAGCTCGGGAAAAATTTAATGAATTAAAAGTATCTTTTTGAAAGACCTATACTTAAGATTTTTCCCGATATAAATAAAAAAATTTGCTTCGAACTGAGCCCCCAATACTGGCTTTTGGGGCGGTGTTTCAACCGATGGTACTCCCTTCCCCCCCTAGCTTCAAGCCGGAAACTCCTTCCCCCAAAACAAATACCCACAATAGCCCAAAGGGGTGTTTGGTCCCTTTTTGGGGGGAATCTCCAACTTTAAAATTTTTTTTGCTGGAAAAGAATTCATTTTAGAAAGGACCCCAAACCTTTTGTATACCCAGAAACTTTTAGGGAACCAACAGCGCCCCTTGAGGTGGGTTGGCACTCCAGGGTTTTTTAAATTCCATATTGTGTAATCAATGGTTCATCCAATTATTTCTCGACGGGTTTAAATCGTGCAGTCATAGAAGATTTGTTGCCCTTCGCGACTTTCCCCTGTTGAAATTTTCCTCGCCTATTCTTTTTATACTCCTTGACTATAAGTCTTGGTATGGGGGGTGTGGGGAAAAGTTAATAGATAGGATAGCGATATGTAACAATTTTTCATTGCCGGGACTAGTTAAGGGAGGGGAAGTCAAGCTCCGTTTTCCCGCCTTTTTTCCCCCCCCCTGAAGTGATAGTTTACTGCGGCTGCTTCCGGTCCCTTCCCCCCCCCTCTTCCCCCCCCCCGAAAAATGACTGTGGGGCTCTGGGCAAACAAAATCACTGACTCACACTCCCAACACTACGTAAGTAATCCTGCCTTTATTCTATGGTTTATTGGTTAAAAGCTTCCTTTTGACCAATAATAAACTTTTTCCTTTCGTTTGCTCTAGGTTGATGTTGTAATAACCCCCCGTCTTTTGAGTTTTGTCTTGCCATGGGGGATTTTTAAACAGTGGGGGAACCCGTCTATCTTTTCACTTTGGGTGACAGTGGGGTCACGTCAATCAAAGAGAAAACAGGGGATGGGGCTAACGCCGGAAATCCCATTTTGGATTTAATTACCTTGCACCCGTATGAAATTGCAGGACGTAAACCCCCCGCATTGCAGCGGAAAGACCTGCTTTCCCGTCATGGGGTATACTCAAGGCTTATTACTGTAAAAATAGCCGTGGGTCGAAAACCAACCCCTGGGGACCCCCCCCCATCTTTCAGCAAGGGTTTAACGATTTCAAAAACGTGTCCCCAAACACCAGAAAACCCCTATATATATTGCGTTGAATTCATTATTTATTAAATTTTTCTTTTTTCATTTTTTTTTAACCCTTTCGGGGCCCAACCCCCCAAATCGGAGCCCACGAAACCATGCCCCAAAAATTTTTCAAAAAAAAAATTTTGTTTTTTTTTCTTAAATGAAATCGTAAAAAAATTCTTTTTGTGAAGTAATAAAACAAAAAGAAAACAAAATTTGGTAAAAATTTTGACAAAAAATTTAATCCCTCCGCAAATTTTTTGATGTTCGCGATTTTTTAAATCCGTTTTTTCCCCCCGATTTTTTGACTCCTTTTTTGGGGCCAATTTTTTTTTCCTTCCTCACCAATTTTTTAAGAAAATTTCACAAGAAATTACTTCTATTCTTTTCGATGAGCAAAAAGAAATCGCCAAGCAACAGTTTCAACTAAAATAAAAAATGGGGGAAATTGTTTTTTTGGGCCCAAATTTTAAAAACACAAATTTTTCAAATATTCCAATTTAAAAAGGGGGGCCCCAAAAAGAAAAAAAAAAAATGAAAGGCTTTTTCCGGGGCCAAAAAAAACTAACATTTTCTTCGGGTTCATTTTTTTATGGTTGGGGCCCTTTACAAATAAATTCCATTTTGATTTTTTTTTCCCACAAAATTGAATTTTTATTCACAAAAAAAATAAAGATTTACTGTTATGCAATACGGGAAAATTGTATAAATAAATCACCAAAATTTGTGAATGTATTTTGGGACCCACCAGCTGACGTGTATTGGGACGTGTGAGGTCTTTTTTTTACTCTTTTTTTATCGGCAAAAATTTAACATTTCTTCAAACTTTGAGCTCATTTTTCAACCCTTTTCCCCAGTGCAAAAAACCCAAATTTCAAAATTTCATCTCTTTTTCTTAATATGTTTTCCATTCTATCAAATGAACCAAGAAATCGCAAATAAAACTATAAAAAAATACCGAAAAAACACGGAAAAGTTTGCTTTTTATCAAAAAATTCATGATTTAAATTTTTTTTCTCTCTTTTACACAGTGTGCTGCAAGGATCTGTTTTATGGGGTGCACACATACCACTTTGGATGTATTCCCCTCAAAATTGGGCCCAAATTTTCCACTCACATTTAAATTCAAGTGAGCTGAGCTCATGGGAAAACTACTTTTGGGCCCCCTTTGAACGTAAAGCCGTAGATCCGGGACGGACCCTAAAAGGGGTTTTAATGTAGGTTTTAATTTTTCTTTTTTTAAAAATTTTTTTTTACTTTTTATATTTTCATATAAAAAAAGGGTGTTTATGTTTGTCTGTTATTTTTTTTTTTCTATTCTTTAATTTTCCTGAGGGGAACCCACCCTTTGGAAATACTGACTGAAGTTTTTTAAACCCCTTTTTGGGGGGGTCGATAGGCCTCCCAAAAACCGTTTTTCAGGGGGGCCCAAAATTTAAAAAAAAAAAAAAAAATTATTTTCTCTAAAAAAAGGAAGAAAATTTCCTTTTCCGATCAAAAAGGGCACCAAAATTTTTGAAATTTGATAGAAACTTACAAAAATTATGCTCTCGCAAAGTTACGGTCTGGGCGAGTTTAGGGCTTTCGGCGATTTTGCCCACTTTGAGCCCCTTTTTGGGCCCAAATTTCGCTGTACTATTTCCGACAAAAAACGAATATTTCGCAAAAAACCCCCATTTTTTCTATCGAGGGGTTCAAAAAACCCACCCATTTTTTTAATTTAAAACTATCCAAACTGGTCGAATTTAGAAATTTTCCCAAATTTCCAAAAATTTTCAAAAAAACCCAAATTTTTCCAAATGGGGGTCCGAATAAAAAAGAAAGACATTCCTGGCACAAAAAATGAAAATTTTCCCTAGTCTTTAGTCACGTCCCCAAGGCCCCTCTTTAAAATTTTCCCTTTTGTTTTTCCATTTTGAATTTTTATTCTCAAAAAAAATATAAGATTTACTTTTTTATGCAGACTATTTGGCATTATGTAAAAAAGGGTTTAAAATATTATTGGTGCATTGTGAAAAAATTTATTGGACTCCCCGTTACGTGTATTGCACGTTTGGCACGTTTTTGTTTACTTTTGAAGTTTGGTAAAAATCAAAAAATTTCTGCTATTTTGGTTTAAATTTTAAAGGGAACCTTTTTTTTTGAAAACCCCAGCCAAAATCTCTAATTTTCGTAAATTTTTCCCCAAATTCTATAAAATAAAGCCCAAAGAAAACAGAATCCCAACATAAATCCCCATACGAAAATACCGCAAATCGCTGTTTTAAATTCCCAAAAAAAAAGGGTCAAATTTTTTTTTTTCATTAGGCCTGTGGTTTGCATAATTTTTTTAGACTGTGCCCCACGACCAATAAAACCCATTCTTTCATATAAAAGGCCTACCATTTTTCTCCCACTGATTTGGGGGGGCCGCTAGAATTTATGCATACTAGAAACGTCAAAAACCCCTCCCCCGAAAAACTACTAGTAGGGACAAAAAACCCCCAAAGGGTTAAAGGGCTGAGTAACCCTTTCACTTTAAGTGGTTGAAATAAGGGAGTTTTCAGCGGGGTTAGTGGAAAGCTAAGGAACGTGGTTAAAGGTATTTGGGCCATGAGGTGTCATTTGGGGGTATTTTGATTGGGAAATTTTTAATTGGAAAGGGTTTTTTTCCCTATAGGGGAGAAAAATAATTGTGTTTTTTGGGCTTTTTCTTTTGGGTGGATTTGGGGTTCTTTCTGATTTTGCTTTTTTAATTTCGCTTTTTGTGAATTTTTTTTGGTTCCAAATTTTTTCCCTGATGGGGTTTTTTCCAGGCTTTTTTATACCCCCCTCTTTAATTTTGGTTAATCGGGTTCTCATAATACTTTTTTTTTCCCCTTTTTCAAAATTCGGGCGGGTTAGGATTGCGAGAAATTTTTTGGGATTGGTTATGGGGACCCATTCTGTACTGTTTTTCATAAAGGTGTTTTTATTTATGGATTTGAGAATGCTGGGGGTTAGCCAGGGACTGTTCAGTCCCCTTAGCTGTCATCTGTTTTGTTTTTTTAGGGCAGTGCTTGGGTTTAGAGGGATTGGGTTTTTTTTTAGAAAATTATTTAAAACATTCGTCAATATCTGTATAGTTTTTAGGGTCAGTGTGCCAGTCAATTTTGTTATGGGTGTTTTTAAGTTATTAATGGCTGCCCCATTGTGAAGCTGAAAGGGACTTTAGTTTGTCTTGAGGGAAATTTTTCCCAAAGTTTTTTATGAGGAAAGTAGGGTTTGTGGGCCCGTGGTATTAGACCCCTAAAAACCCGGGGTCCCTATGGTAAAGGAAACTGAAAAAATACAAGAAGGAAAATAAACAGGGGTTTTCCCCCCGGGCAGTGAAGAAAAAACCCCGATGTCAATATGAAAGTTTTTCCCGCTGCTTAGGATGGAAACAATGAAAACTCGAAAGGAAAAAACTGTATAAAAAAACTCAATAGGGTCACAAAAAGAAAGAAAAGGGAAAAATAAAAGACTTGGGGAATAATTTGTCAGTGACCTTTAAGGAATAAGGAAAAAGGGTTTTATTTTCCTTTTTATAGTTTACATTGCCTAAATTTCAATTTTGATTTGCTAAATGCAAAAAAAGCCACTGTCATGCCGAGGGATTTTGGCAGACTAAACTTAAACCCGAAATACAGTGGAACCCCCCCCGGTTTCAGCTATTAAACCGTTTCAGAAGGGTTTTGGGCCCAAATCCAAAAAAGGGCCCGAAACAGAAATTTAAAATTTCCCAAAAAAAAATTAAAAAAATACAAGTAATCTGTTCCAGACAACCCAAAAAAATTAAAAAAAAAAACATTTTTTAAAGATTAAATATAGTTTACATAAAACAAAAACCAAAGAGAAAGAAATATAAAGAAATAAATTTTTAAAATAAATTTAAAAATAAAATGCTTTTTTTGAAGACTCCTGTCTAACTGTTTTTCAATTAAAACATGCAAAAACTTAGGTACTTTTTTTGAGGAAAAAGTTTCGCCATACAGTGGCTTCATCAGTCCCCTTCAAATGAAACACTGAAAAACAGAGGATTTTTAGGTAATAATCCCTCACCCTTTAGTCAAAGTGGGCATCCATCAATCTTGAAAAAAAATAAGCCCCTGTGCGAGAAGTAGTTTATATACCTTTGGCAGGAAAGGTCAGCAGGCTAGGTGGTATCACATTTGGGCCCAAAGCAGAAGTAGGTCCCTACCCCAAAGGGTTTGGCAAGTGAAGAATTTTATTAAAATCCCAAGTTGTTGCTGGTCAGGGGCAAGGTTTTTAGAAAAAGGGGGCGAGGGAAACCAAAAAATTGTAAAATAAAAGGACACAAGTGCAACTAAAAGTGGCATTTAGTGGGCAACCCTTTCGCTTTCCGGGGCTTTATCAAACCATTTTCCCAAAAAATTTCAATGCACGGGGTATAAAAGGGGTCAGAAATTTAGGGGAAACCATGAGGTACCATTTCGATGTTCACTAGTGGTAGTAGTAGTATAGTAGTTGGTAGTGACCCAAAAAATAATACAATTGGGAGGGCAAATTTAAAAAATACATTTAGTAAAGGAATAAAAGCTTTAATTGGGTAACATAAAAAAAAGGTTTGGCAAATATAAAAAGGAATGAGGCGCTTGTTTCGTGTTTACTCTCTTTCCAGTTTAAAATTTGTCCAACCTTTTTTTATTTACCAAGTAATAGCCCTTTTTTTTCCTTTTACTCATGTAAAGGAAATTTAAAAGCTCTACCATATTGTATTACTTTTGTCCTACCCCACTACTACTTCTAAATACTACCACTATGAACATTTGAAATGGTAAAATCAAATGGTATTCCCCCCACTCTGAGCCCTTTTTTTTACCCTTTTGTGTCCAAAGGTTTTTTTTGTAATGGGTTTATAAAGTCCTGGGGAGCGAAAAGTTGGGCCCCAATTTAAAAGTCACATTGTTGCCCCTTGGTCCCTTTTTCTTTACATATTGTCCCGGTAATTTTTTACCAACTTTTTTTCAAAACCCAAAAAGTTTTATTTTAAAATTTAAAACGTGCAACACTTGGGTATCTTGTTTGAGGAAACGTTTTGCCACACAGTGGGGATTTATCATCCAACAAAGGGAACATTTGTAACGTGAAGTTTTTTTCCTCGTAACACCACCCTCTCCCAGCCCCTGGACCCCGACAATGCAAACTTTAAAAAAAATGTACACCAAAGGGGTGGGTTTAAAGGTGCTTTGACCAAAAATTTAGACTCTGAACTGACCCTAAGAAAAGATCTGGAAGGTTTACTTCAATATTTCTGCTGCATAGGCCTTATAGATAAGGCTTCACAGGGAGTGACTTCCAGGATGATGAACTCTGCCTGGAGAAAATTGTGGCCAGATTGTGCCCAAAAGAAGGATTTTGAAGGGTTTAAGGCTGACCCTGTCGACCCTACGCCTGTTGTGCAATCAATTGTGGCACTGGGAAATTCCATTGGGTTGGATGTGAGTGGCCAGGATGTAGAAGAGTTGGTGGAGGACCACAATGAAGAGCTAAGCACTGATGAGTTGCAAGAGCTTCATTTTTAACAGCAACAGACCACAGCTGAGGAACTTGCTTCAGAGGAGGAGGAAGAGAGATGGAAGAAGGTGCCTTCTTCAAAGATTAAGGAGATTTGTGCAGTGTGGACTAAAGTGCATTCATTTGTGGAAGAACATCACCCTGAGAAAGCTGTTGCAATCCATGCTGGTAACTTTTACAATGACAATGCCATGTCCCATTTTAGGCAAATCTTAAAGAGATGCCAGAAACAGACCTATGTGGACAGATATTTTGTGCGACAGGGATACAGTGACTCTCAAGCTGGACTAGGGCAGTAAAAAACAAAGGAGGAAAGTGACCCCAGATAAGGACTTGGTACCTAGACTCCTTATGGAGGGGGATTCACCTTCCAAACAATAACCTATCTTCCCTCTCCCATCCTCCTTGTCTTCCTTCCAGCAACAACAGCCTTCAATAAAGGTAAGTGTCATGTGTAATGTTCATTCTTTTGTGCATGTAACTATCTTTAAGGTAAAAAAAAAATTTTTTGTTGATACTTCTGGGTGTCTGGAGCGGATTAATTTCATTTACATTATTTCTTATGGGGAAAATGATTTCAGTTTTGGCCGATTTCTCAGGAACGAATTAAACACGAAAACTGAGGGTCCACTGTAATTGAATTAATAATTGATTAAGAAGTCACAATATTACATTTTGGCACATTATACATAATGAGATTGATACGATTTTAGTTATGAAATAATCTTATAATACTACATGTATTTGGAAATTTTTGAGTTGATGGTGGCAATAATATATAGAGTCTGTGTGGTTAATTTTGTGAGATGAGGTGATTTCTAAGCAGAGCTTTGAATTGGTGTGCAGGCATAGTCCTTTGTGTATGTTCGGGCAGTGAATTTTTGATCTTACGGTTCTTTATATGCACAGCATTTTTGCATAGGGAGATGTGGATACAAGGAATATCAAAGAATGTTTTCTGTGTTGTGTTATGCGAGTGTGTTCTGTTGTAGTTCTCAAGAAGGAGTTTGAGAGGAGCATTAATAATGGAGAATAATGTTATGTGTATGTACAGGTCCTCCATCACAAATCCAGCATCATTGGGACCTGTAGTGTGCTGGATTACTGAGTTTGCTGAATTACAGAGTGCTTAGAATACACTTAATAATATTAACCAACTTGACTTACACAAAGTTCATTGAACATCGGCAAAAATCAAACATTTCCACTACTTTGAGCTCAATTTCAAGGTACTTTTCGTCATGAAAGCAATCAAAATCATGTCTATTTCTGTAATATATCTTCCATTCTATCAAATGAGTCCAAAAAAATGAGAATACAACCATAAAAACCATATGAAAATATACTGCAAAGAGGCAGCTAATGGCTGAGAAGTGAACTCCCTTATTTATCGTCCATCTTTTTTATTTTTCTTGTATGTTAAGAAGCATCTTTCCATCATACATTGCCCAAATTTCAATGAGATAGCCCAACAAACAACCGAGAAAAAAAAATATTTACCAAAAATCATATATGGCAAGCCCAAGCCAGGTACTGGAAATAAGTTACTTTGTCTGATTTTTCTGGGTTATTCTAGGTTCTCTATACATATACTGCTATGTATGATAATTTATGTAACTGTATTAGTGTATACCTGAATAAACTTATTTACTTCTAGTCTGTCAACTGAGTACAAGAAACCGCCCAGTCAACTATTTCAACTACCCAATAAAGTGGTCAGAAATTGGCAATTTGGCCGATTTCACACAAATTTCAACAGATGCTAATTTCAAAATAGGGTCCAGAATAAACAATGCAGACATTCCTGGCACTAAAATAACATTTTCTCTGTTCATTAGTCATGGCTCCAGGCCCCTCTTATATTACTCTTGCTTACCATTTGGAATTTTTATTCACAAAAAAGTAGAAGATTTACTGTTATGCAGACTGCTGCATTATTGTAATAATTGTATAAATAATGTCAACCCATTCTTGACTCCGTATTGGAATTTGGACTGGAAGGCGGACAGGTATTAGATGGTGACGTCATTTGTTTACTCTTGAGGTTCGCTAAAGAATAGAACATTTTCACTACTGTGAGTGCAATTTCAAGGTACTTTTCATCATGAAAGCAATCAAAATCATATCTATTTCTGTAATATGTCTTTCATTCTATCAAATGAGACCAAAAAAATGAGAATATAACTATAAAAACATACAAAAATATACCGCTAAGTGACCGCTAATGGCTGAGAAGTGAACTCCGCTATTTATGGTCTGATTTTCTTTCATTTTTGGTGTACGTTAAGAAGTATCTTTCCATCATGCATTGCCCAAGTTTGAATAAGATAACCCAACAAACAACTGAGAAAATAATAATAATAATAATAATAATAATATCTTTATTTACTACACGTACATGTACAAGGTATACAGGCCTAGCTGACATCAATGACATACTACTGTATAGAAAGCCGCTTGTTATGCTGAGTATTTCAAGAAAATTAGGTCAGTGTCCAAGGATAACACTCACACCAGTCCACCAACACCCAGGTACCCATTTACTGATGGGTAAACATAGACAACAGGTGTAAAGAAACACGCCTAATGTTTCTACCCTGGCTGGGAATCACATATTTACCAAAAATCATATATGGTTAACCCAAGCCAGGCACTAAAAATAAGCCATGTTGACTTTTTGGGTTATCCTAGGTTCTCTACACATATGCTGCTATGTGTGATAATCTATATAGAGAAAATAACTTTTTTGTTTCAGGTTTATGGTGGAGTACAAGTGTATATCACAGTTAGCCCTGTGCTATACTCTGTTTTCTCCAATATAAGTCCTCAAGACAGGGATAGGAGAATGGTATTTGTATACCATATCCTATTCATACCTCCATCAAACTGCTCAGTATTATGCCAATTATTCATTCTGGAGTATTTAACATGTGTTATGTTATTTATATTGTTTATTATGTCATATTAGATCAATTGTGATAGGCAAATATGCTGTAGTGTTGATATTTGCGTAATAATAAAGCATATTCTCCTGCTTCATGAGACAGAGCTCATGGCAACTGACAGTGGCTTCAAAGCCACCTTATCTTTAATGGATAATGTACTGTGTAGGTGCTTTACATAATGAGAAACATTTCTTTTATTCATTGGAACCATGGCTAGGGCTAAAAGTAAGCAGGTTAAAACAAATGGAGAAAAAGAAATTGGAATGACTTATGCAGCAAGTAGTGCCACCAAACAGTACCAGCAGGTTGGTGTGGCGTCCCTAGAAATTTGAAATTATGCTAGCCAAAATTAGTGCCGAATAACTGAAGGAACCGAATAACTGATTGCCGGCTTTGTGATGGTGGACCTGTAGTAGGCACAGTAATATGAGTGGGAGTTTTGTATATTAAGCAGGTTCAAGTTCTTAAATAGCAGTGGGGTGTGTTGTCTGGCACAGGATTTCTTTTGAAGAACATTATATGACAAAAATCACAACAGCCACGAGGATGACGGGGTGGGCATTAAAAACTTTGAAAACAAGGGAAATAATGCCAGTGGTAACAATTATCAAATTGCTGGTGCCCCCTCATTTAAAATATTGATCAGTGCTGATGGCCCTGATGAGAGCAGGAGAAATATCAGAGCTGGAACAAATACAAAGATCATTTATGGACCACATCGAGTCAGTAAAGCACCTAAATTACCGGGAATGCCTTCAAGTCTTGAATATGTACTCAATGGAGCAGAGGAGAGATACATGATAATACAGTGGACCCTTGGGTAATGGCATTAATCCGTTCCAGAGAGCTTGCCGAATTAATTTTCCCCATAAGAAATAATGGAAATCCAATTAATCCGTTCCAGACACCCAAAAGTATTAAACAAAGTAATTTTTTTTACATGATATATACATTTCCCTACACAGAAAACAATGAGACATGCACAATAAACAATACTGTGATGACACTTTATTGAGGATTTACTGATGAGTGATATGGGATGAGGGCAGAGGATTGAGTTTACAATTTGGAAGGATAATCCCCTTCCATTAAGCTTCGGGAAAAAGTTTTTTTCTGGGTTACCTCCCTTCTTTGTTTTTTAATGCCACTAGGACCAGCTTGAGTCACTGGACCCCGGTCGCACCAAATATCTGTCCAGAGAGCTCTGTTTCTGACGTCTATTTAAGATTTCCCTAAAATGGGACACAATAGTGTCATTGTACATGTTGCCAAATACGGCCGCAACAGCTGTGTAAGGTAAATTTTGTCCATAAATGCTTGCCATTGCATCCACATTGTGCAAATGCCCTTTAATCTTCCCCATCTCTTTCCTCCTCCTCTAAAGGGAAAAATTCCAGAGCTGTGTATGTTCCTTTTTGCACTCCAGCTTTGCAGCTCTGCAGGGGTTGTTTTCATCTTGTCCTCCACCAACTCTTCCACATCCTCGCCACAAACCCCCAAACCCCCAAAGGCTTCCCCAACCCCACAATAGATTCCACAACGGGAAAGGGTTTTCCTCGGGTTACCCCCAAACCTTTCAAAATCCCTCTCTTGTACACTTTCGGCAAATTTTCTCCAACAGAGTTAAAAAGTCCTGCAAGTCACTCCCCCCCAACCTTACCAAAAGGGTTTAGAAACTGAGGATACTAAAGTGATCTTTCCAGAACTCTTTAGGGTCGTTCATTATCTGGGGTTATAAAAGTATTTTTGAAACACTGCTTTGGTGTACAGTTTTTTGAAGTTTAAATATCTGGGGTCCATGGGGGGAGGAGGGAGTTGTTAGGAGGGAAAAACTTTTCTTTAAAAAACTAAAACCCCCCCCCATTTGTTTTCCAAGTCTTGAGGATGGCGGAGCATTGTCCAAACTGGGGGCACTTGAGTGGGAAATTTTTTTTGAGGAAGATTTTTTTTACACGGGGCCAAACACGTCATGAACCATAAGGAAAACCCCCTAGTGACCAATGCCTTTTGTTTGCTTTCACTCACAAACAATATAGTCCTGTCCATTTTTTTTCTTGAACACTCTGGGGGTTTCAGAGTGAACACAAATAAAAGCTTCACTTTGCATCCCCACAGCTTACTACAAAAAATGAAGGTTAGGGTGTCTTTTATAGGCCTTTTCCTGGGGGTGAATTTTCCTCCTGATAAAGTAGGTCCTGTTCGGCATTTTCTTCCCGAACAGGCCTGTCTCACCAAATGAACACTCATTGGGGTTTTAATTTTTCGCCCTATGTACTCCTTAAAGTCCTGCACAATTTTTCGCCCCCTTTTATGTCAGAAACGGCAGCCTCACCCTGACTTATCACACAGTGTAGCCCCTACGATTCAAAACTCTCAAACCAGCCTTTTCTGGGCCTTAAAATTTACATTGAGCACTGTTTGGAGGCATTTTTTTCATTGGATGTCATGCAACTCCTTTCCTTTTCCATACTGGACCCCCCCATACCGTTTTGGGATCCATAATGTTTAATCCCCTACCGTACTTTTTATCGCTAAAAAATTTTGCCTCCATACCGCTTAAAAACCCGCCACGCTGTTTCGCCGAGACCGTCCAAAGTGCGCCCTCAGCCAGCCCCACATGTCCGCCCTGCCATTTTTTCCAGCCCGCCTCCCCGGTAACATCCAACTACAATCGGAACATTTTGTATTATTACAGTGTTTTTTGGGATTTTATCTGGGAAAAAAAGGACCAGGCACCAAGAAAAATTTTATTCCAACCCTACAGCAATAAGGGGGAGAAATTTCTATAGAGTAAAGGGAAAAAAATCTTGATAATATGAAATGGAGTGCGTGTCTCCGAGCTGGCCGGTTGTTAATGAACCCCAATCAACCCCCGCTACTTTTGGGGTACCTTTCTGCTGCTGCTGCACTGTCAGTGTGTGCTGCTGTGCACGTCTGCTGCTGTGCTGCTCTGCTGTAGCATTTTCTGCTGCTGGGGGTGCTGCTGCTGTAGCATCTCTGCTCTGCCGTAGCACGTCGCTGCTGCTGTAGCATCATCTGGCTGCGTAGCATCGTCTGCTGGGCTGCTGTGCATCGTCTGTGCTGCTGTAGCATCGTCTGCTGCTGCTGTAGCATCGTCTGCTGCTGCTGCTGCTGTAGCATCGTCTGCTGCTGCTGCTGCTGTAGCATCGTCTGCTGCTGCTGTAGCATCGTCTGCTGCTGCTGTAGCATCATCTGCTGCTGCTGTAGCACTGTTGTTGGTGTGGCTTATTGAGAATATACCAAGAAACAATTAACCCCAGAGGATTTTGCCACCCAGGATAACCCAAAAAAGTCAGTGTCATCGAAGACTGTCTAACTTATTTCCATTGGGGTCCTTAATCTTGTCTCCCAGGATGCAACCCACACCAGTCGACTAATACCCAGGTGAACAGGGAAAAATGCCTGGAACTAGTGCTCATATTGGTGAATTTAAAGCCAGCAAAGGTTGGTTTGAGAGATTTAAGAATCGTTAGTGACATACACAGTGTGATAAGGCCTGTTCTGGAAGAAAATGCCAAACAGGACCTAGAGTACTCAGGAGGAAAAGGCACTCCCAGGACACAGTGTCTCATCAGTCATTGCTGCATCTTCAATAAAGGTAAGTGTCATTTATTCTTCATTTAGTAGACTAGTACATGCACAATATATACTGTGCATGTACTACTCTACTACTGTGCATGTATCCTTCTCTTTGTGTGTAGGAAAATGTATATTTCATGTGGTAAAATTTTTTTTTTCATACTTTTGGGTGTCTTGCACGGATTAATTTGATTTCCATTATTTCTTATGGGGAAAATTCATTCGCATACCGATTATTTCGCATACCAATGAGCCCTCTTGCACGGATTAAAATCGGTATGCGGGGGTCCACTGTATTATTGACTGAGAAACACTATCTCCTGATAATTGTTTCTCGTTAATCCACACCAACAACAGTCTTTCCACATCTTCAAGTACTTATGATCTCCATTTTGTAAGCATACTTGCACCTTTCACAACAGCTTCCTTGATTGCCTTTTTCTTGGGCAAGACAGTAGTGATGGTTGAATGAGGTTTGTTATACAACCTGGCCAGCTCGGAGACACGCACTCCACTTTCGTATTTTGCTATGATCTCTTTCTTCAATTCAATAGTATTTCTCACACTCTCTACCACAGAGCAGGCACTAGAAGTTTTCTTTGGGCCAATGGTGGCTTATTTAGCAGTTACAAGCACTAAAAACAATGGAATAATATAAAATATATCACATGTATGCGTGGAATCGTCCTCCCTGGCTTGTAAACACTGGCACACTAGCTGTACATGGAGTCATGGAAAGGCCGGGTGGCTCAGGCCGTGCGGACACGCTCGGGATAAATGTCCTTAACCGAGTTATTGGGCATTAGCCGAGCCAATATTCTGACGCAAAAACGTGACTAGCCGATTTTACATTAGCCGATGCCACCGTTACCTGAGGGTCCACTGTACATACAGTAGGGCCCCATTTATATGGCAGGTTAGATTCCAGGCTATCGCCGGAAAGCAGACATCGCCAGATAGCAGAACGCCACTTTTTCCATTTATAAATGCATATACAGTGGACCCTCGACCAGAGATATTAATCCGTTCCTGAGAGCTCATCGTTAATCGAAATTATCGTTAGTCGAGTTAATTTTCCCCATAAGAAATAATGGAAATCAAATTAATCCGTGCAAGACACACAAAAGTATTGAAAAAAAAATTTTACCACATGAAATATTAATTTTAATACACAAAAACTGAAGAAGACATGCACAGTTACATGACACTTACCTTTATTGAAGATCTGGTGATGATTGATGAGATGGGAGGAGGGGAGAGTGTTGATGGTGTTAGTGTTTAGAAGGGGAATCCCCTTCCAATAGGACTTGAGGTGGCAAGTCCTTTTTCGGGGTTACTTCCCTTCTTCTTTTAATGCCACTAGGACCAGCTTGACAGTCACTGAACCTCCGTCGCACAACATATCTGTCCATAGAGGCCTGTACCTCCCGTTCCTTTATAACATTCCTTAAGTGTTTCACAACATTGTCAGTGTCACAATTAAACACTAGTTCAGGTTTCAATTCTTCACTGTCTATGTACTCCTTGAATTCCTGCACATATTTTTCAGCTGCTTTTAGGTCCAAACTGGCAGCCTCACCATGCCTTATCACACTATGTATGCCACTACGATTCTTAATCTCTCAAACCAACCTTTGCTGGCTTTAAATTCACTCACATCACCACTAGTTGCTGGCATTTTTCTAATTAAATCGTCATGCAACTTCCTAACCTTTTCACATATGATCGCTTGAGAGATGCTATCTCCTGCTATCTGTTTTTCGTTTATCCACACCAATAACAGTCTCTCAACATCTTCTATCACTTGCGATCTCAGTTTCTAAAACATAGTTGCACCTTTGGCAAGAACAGCTTCCTTGATTGCCGTTTTCTTGGCCACAATAGTAGCGATGGTTGATTGGGGTTTCGTGTACAACCTGGCCAGCTCGGAGACACGCACTCCACTTTCATACTTAGCAATGATCTCTTTCTTCATATCCATAGTAATTCTCACCCTTTTTGCTGTACGGTTGGCACTAGAAGCTTTCTTGGGGCCTATGGTGACTTATTTTGCAGGTGCAATCACTAAAAAGGCTGTGATAATATGAAATGTTCCGATTGTATGCTTGGAAGCGACCATGGTGGCTGGCTGGCTTGTAAACACTGGCCAGAAGTGGACGCGTCTCTCAGACGGAACGAATAGTGTTGGTCGAGTTTTTTAGCGCTAGACGAGGCAAAATTTTTGCGTTAAAATGTATCGCTGGTCAGATTTATTGTTAATCAATGCCATCGTTGGTCGAGGGTCCACTGTACAGTAAATGCCAGACAACAAGTTTACACTAAATTATATTAAGTTAGTAATAGAACTAGGCATTAAAAAACACAAAAAGTAAAATATATACACAGTACATTCATTACTTATCTTAAAGTATTTGTAATCTTAATGTAGAGCAAGAGGTGAGTAGTACAGGTCTCCCTCAACATTCGCGAGGGTTAGGGGATCAAGAGCCTCGCAAATGTTGAAAAACCGTGAATGTTTGGTGCCCAATATATTGTAGGGAAATATATTACAATACAGTGGACCCCCGCATACCGATTTTAATCCGTGAAAGAGGGGTCATTGTTATGCGAAATAATCGGAATGCGAATGAATTTTCCCCATAAGAAATAATGGAAATCAAATTAATCCGTGCAAGACACCCAAAAGTATGAAAAAAAAATTTTTACCACATGAAATATACATTTTCCTACACACAAAGAGAAGGATACATGCACAATAGTAGAGTATACATGCACGATATATATTGTGCATGTACTACTCTACTAAATGAAGAATAAATGACACTTACCTTTATTGAAGATGCAGCAATGACTGATGAGACACTGTGTCCTGGGAGTGCCTTTTCCTCCTGAGTACTGTAGGTCCTGTTTGGTATTTTCTTCCAGAACAGGCCTTATCACACTGTGTATGTCACTACGATTCTTAAATCTCTCAAACCAACCTTTGCTGGCTTTAAATTCACCAATATGAGCACTAGTTCCAGGCATTTTTCCCTGTTCACCTGGGTGTTAGTCGACTGGTGTGGGTTGCATCCTGGGAGACAAGATTAAGGACCCCAATGGAAATAAGTTAGACAGTCTTCGATGACACTGACTTTTTTGGGTTATCCTGGGTGGCAAATCCTCTGGGGTTAATTGTTTCTTGGTATTCTCAATAAGCCACACCAACAACGGTGCTACAGCAGCAGCTGACGGTGGTACAGCAGCAACAGACGATGCTACAGCAGCAACAGACGATGCTACAGCAGCAGCAGACGATGCTACAGCAGCAGCAGCAGCTGACGGTGGTACAGCAGCAACAGACGATGCTACAGCAGCAGGCAGCAGACGATGCTACAACAGCAACAGACGATGCTACAGCAGCAGCAGCAGCTGACGGTGGTACAGCAGCAACAGACGATGCTACAGCAGCAGCAGACGATGCTACAGCAGCAGCAGATGATGCTACAGCAGCAGCAGCAGCAGCTGACGGTGGTACAGCAGCAACAGACGATGCTACAGCAGCAGCAGACGATGCTACAGCAGCAGCAGATGATGCTACAGCAGCAGCAGCAGCTGACGTGGTACAGCAGCAACAGACGATGCTACAGCAGCAGCAGACGATGCTACAGCAGCAACAGACGATGTTACAGCAGCAGCAGACGATGCTACAGCAGCAGCAGCAGCTGACAGTGCAAAAAGCAGCAGCCCGCTGTACCACCAAAAGTAGCGAGGTTGATTGGGTTTAATTTTCAACCTGGCCACTCGGGGAACGCACTC
>NC_069428.1:47187384-47215581 GCF_026875155.1 Cherax quadricarinatus | reverse complement strand
CCCCCCGCCCAGGGCCCAGCAGATCAATGCAAACTTCAAAAAACTGTACACCAAAGCAGTGTTTCAAAGGTGCTTTGACATAACCTCAGACTCTGAACTGACCCTAAGAGAGATCTGGAAGAATCACTTCAATATCTTCTGCTGCATAGGCCTTATAGATAAGGCTTCACAGGGAGTGACTTCCAGGATGATGAACTCTGCCTGGAGAAAATTGTGGCCAGATTGTGCCCAAAAGAAGGATTTTGAAGGGTTTAAGGCTGACCCTGTCGACCCTACGCCTGTTGTGCAATCAATTGTGGCACTGGGAAATTCCATTGGGTTGGATGTGAGTGGCCAGGATGTAGAAGAGTTGGTGGAGGACCACAATGAAGAGCTAAGCACTGATGAGCTGCAAGAGCTTCATCTTTAACAGCAACAGACCACAGCTGAGGAACTTGCTTCAGAGGAGGAGGAAGAGAGATGGAAGAAGGTGCCTTCTTCAAAGATTAAGGAGATCTGTGCAGTGTGGACTAAAGTGCATTCATTTGTGGAAGAACATCACCCTGAGAAAGCTGTTGCAATCCATGCTGGTAACTTTTACAATGACAATGTCATGTCCCATTTTAGGCAAATCTTAAAGAGATGCCAGAAACAGACCTATGTGGACAGATATTTTGTGCGACAGGGGTCCAGTGACTCTCAAGCTGGACTAGGGCAGTAAAAAACAAAGGAGGGAAGTGACCCCAGATAAGGACTTGGTACCTAGACTCCTTATGGAGGGGGATTCATCTTCCAAACAATAACCTATCTTCCCTCTCCCGTCCTCCTTGTCTTCCTTCCAGCAACAACAGCCTTCAATAAAGGTAAGTGTCATGTGTAATGTTCATTCTTTTGTGCATGTAACTATCTTTAAGGTAAAAAAAATTTTTTTTGTTGATACTTCTGGGTGTCTGGAGCGGATTAATTTCATTTACATTATTTCTTATGGGGAAAATGATTTCAGTTTCGGGCGATTTCTCAGGAACGAATTAAACACGAAAACTGAGGGTCCACTGTAATTGAATTAATAATTGATTAAGAAGTCACAATATTACATTTTGGCACATTATACATAATGAGATTGAGACGATTTTAGTTATGAAATAATCTTATAATACTACATGTATTTGGAAATTTTTGAGTTGATGGTGGCAATAACAGTGTCTGTGTGGTTAATTTTGTGAGATAAGGTGATTTCTAAGCAGAGCTTTGAATTGGTGTGCAGGCATAGTCCTTTGTGTATGTTCGGGCAGTGAATTTTTGATCTTACGGTTCTTTATATGCATAGCATTTTTGCATAGGGAGATGTGGATACAAGGAATATCAAAGAATGTTTTCTGTGTTGTGTTATGCGAGTGTGTTCTGTTGTAGTTCTCAAGAAGGAGTTTGAGAGGAGCATTAATAATGGAGAATAATGTTATGTGTATGTACAGGTCCTCCATCACAAATCCAGCATCATTGGGCCCTGAAAGTGGCTGGTTTAACTGAGTTTTGCTGAATTACAGAGTGGTTAGAATACACTTAATAATATTAACCAACTTGACTTACACAAAGTTCATTGAACATCGGCAAAAATCAAACATTTCCACTACTTTGAGCTCAATTTCAAGGTACTTTTCGTCATGAAAGCAATCAAAATCATGTCTATTTCTGTAATATATCTTCCATTCTATCAAATGAGTCCAAAAAAATGAGAATTACAACCATAAAAACCATACGAAAATATACTGCAAAGGGCAGCAAATGCTGAGAAGTGAACCCCCCTTATTAATCGTCCATCTTTTTTATTTTACTTGTATGTTAAGAAGCATCTTTCCATCATACATTGCCCAAATTTCAATGAGATAGCCCAATAAACAACCGAGAAAAAAAATTATTTACCAAAAATCATATATGGCAAGCCCAAGCCAGGTACTGGAAGTAAGTTACTTTGTCTGACTTTTCTGGGTTATTCTAGGTTCTGTATACATATACTGCTATGTATGATAATTTATGTAACTGTATTAGTGTATACCTGAATAAACTTATTTACTTCTAGTCTGTCAACTGAGTACAAGAAACCGCCCATTCACTTATTTCAACTACCCAATAAAGTGGTCAGAAATTGGCAATTTGGCCGATTTCACACAAATTTTCCCAACAGATGCTAATTTCAAAATAGGGTCCAAAAATAAACAATGCAGACATTCCTGGCACTAAAATAACATTTTCTCTGTTCATTAGTCATGGCTCCAGACCCCTCTTATATTACTCTTGCTTACCATTTGGAATTTTTATTCACAAAAAAGTAGAAGATTTACTGTTATGCAGACTGCTGCATTATTGTAATAATTGTATAAATAATGTCAACCCATTCTTGACTCCGTACTGGAATTTGGACTGGAAGGCGGACAGGTATTAGACGGTGACGTCATTTGTTTACTCTTGAGGTTCGCTAAAGAATAGAACATTTTCACTACTGTGAGTGCAATTTCAAGGTACTTTTCATCATGAAAGCAATCAAAATCATATCTATTTCTGTAATATATCTTTCATTCTATCAAATGAGACCAAAAAAAATGAGAATATAACTATAAAAAACATACAAAAATATACCGCTAAGTGGCCGCTAATGGCTGAGAAGTGAACTCCGCTATTTATGGTCTGATTTCTTTCATTTTTGGTGTACATTAAGAAGTATCTTTCCATCATGCATTGCCCAAGTTTGAATAAGATAACCCAACAAACAACTGAGAAAATAATAATAATAATAATAATAATAATAATAATAATAATAATAATAATAATAATATCTTTATTTACTACACGTACATGTACAAGGTATACAGGCCTAGCTGACATCAATGACATACTACTGTATAGAAAGCCGCTTGTTATGCTGAGTATTTCAAGAAAATTAGGTCAGTGTCCCAGGATAACACCCACACTAGTCGACCAACACCCAGGTACCCATTTACTGATGGGTAAACATAGACAACAGGTGTAAAGAAACATGCCTAATGTTTCTACCCTGGCTGGGAATCACATATTTACCAAAAATCATATATGGTTAACCCAAGCCAGGTACTAAAAATAAGCCATGTTGACTTTTTGGGTTATCCTAGGTTCTCTACACATATGCTGCTATGTGTGATAATCTATACAGAGAAAATAACTTTTTTGTTTCAGGTTTATGGTGGAGTACAAGTGTATATCAAGGTTAGCCCTGTGCTATACTCCGTTTTCTCTAATATAAGTCCTCAAGACAGGGATAGGAGAATGGTATTTGTATACCATATCCTATTCATACCTCCATCGAACTGCTCGGTATTATGCCAAATATTATTCATTCTGGAGTATTTAAAATGTTTTATATTATTTATATTGTTTATTATGTCATATTAGATCAATTGTGATAGGCAAATATGCTGTAGTGTTGATATTTGCGTAATAATAAAGCATATTCTCCTGCTTCATGAGACAGAGCTCATGGCAACTGACAGTGGCTTCAAAGCCACCTTATCTTTAATGGATAATGTAATGTGTAGGTGCTTTACATAATGAGAAGCATTTCTTTTATTCATTGGAACCATGGCTAGGGCTAAAAGCAAGCAGGTTAAAACAATAAATGGAGAAAAAGAAATTGGAATGACTTATGCAGCAAGTAGTGCCACCAAACAGTACCAGCAGGTTGGTGTGGCATCCCTAGAAATTTGAAATTATGCTAGCCAAAATTAGTGCCGAATAACTAAAGGAACCGAATAACTGATTGCCGGCTTTGTGATGGTAGACCTGTAGTAGGCACAGTAATATGAGTGGGAGTTTTGTATATTAAACAGGTTCAAGTTCTTAAATAGCAGTGGGGTGTGTGTCTGGCACAGGATTTCTTTTGAAGAACATTATATGACAAAAATCACTACAGCCACGGGGAAATGACGGGGTGGGCATTAAAAACTTTGAAAACAAGGGAAATAATGCCAGGGTGACAATTTTCAAATTGCTGGTGCCCCCCTCATTTAAAAATATTGATCAGTGCTGATGGGCCCTGATGAGAGCAGAGAAATATCAGAGCTGGAACAAATACAAAGATCGTTTTTTGGCCCACATCGAGTCAGTAAAGCACCTAAATTACCGGGAATGCCTTCAAGTCTTGAATATGTACTCAATGGAGCAGAGGAGAGATACAAGATAATACAGTGGACCCTGGGGAATGGGATTAATACCGTTCCAGAGAGCTGCCGAATTAATTTTCCCCATAAGAAATAATGGAAATCCAATTAATCCGTTCCAGACACCCAAAAGTATTAAACAAAGTAATTTTTTTTACATGATATATACATTTCCCTACACAGAAAACAATGAACATGCACAATAAACAATACTGTAATGACACTTTATTGAGGATTTACTGATGAGTGATATGGGAGGAGGGCAGAGGATGGAGTTTACAATTTGGAAGGATAATCCCCTTCCATTAAGACTTCAGGTAACAAGTCCTTTTCTCGGGTTACCTCCCTTCTTTGTTTTTTAATGCCACTAGGACCAGCTTGAGTCACGGGACACCGTTCGCCCAAAATATTTCCCAGAAGCCCGTTTCTGACGCTTTTTAAGATTTCCCTAAAATGGGACACAATAGTGTCATTGTACATGTTGCCAATACGGCCTGCAACAGCTGTGTCAAGGTAATGTTTGTCCATAAATGCTTGCACATAAATGCATCCACATTGTGCAAATGTCCTTAATCTTCCTCCATCTCTCTTCCTCCTCCTCTGAAGGAAATTCCAGAGCTGTGGTATGTTCCTGTTGCACCTCCAGCTCTTGCAGCTCTGCAGTGGTTAGTTCTTCATCATTGTCCTCCCCCAAACTCTTCCACATCCTCCCCACAAACCCTCCAACCCCCATGGACTTCCCAATCCACAATGACCCACAATGGCTAGGTTTCCTCAAGGTTAGCCCAAACCTTTCAAAATCCCCTCTTGTAAAACATTCGGCCAAAATTTTTTCTCCAAGCAGATTCAAAACCCTGTATCAACCCCCTCCCAAAGCCTTACCTATAAGGTTTATGCAACGAGGATATGAATGATTTTTTCCAGAACTCTCTTAGGTCATTCTTTTTAGTTCTTTAAAGTATTTTTTAAAACTGTTTTTGGTGTACAGTTTTTTAAAGTTTGAAATGATCTGCGGGTCCAGGGCGGGGGGAGAGGAGGGGTTTTTAGGAGGAAAAACTTGATTTTAAAAAAAACAAACCCCCCCCAAAATTTTCCCTTTTCCAAGTCTTGAGGATGAGAGAGCTTTCCCTTTAAACTGGGGGCACTTGAGTGGAAATTTTTATTTTGGGGAAGTTTTTTTTTCACACGGGGGCCAAACAGTCATAGAACCAATGGGGAAAACGCCCCTAGTACCAATCCCTTTACTGTTTGCTCTTACATCACACAAAATATAGTCCTACGACATTTTTTTTCTTGAACACTCGGGGGAGTTTCAGAGTGATACACAAGTAAAACTTCACTTTGCAAGTAGCTTCACTTTGCAATGAAAAAATATAGGTCCTGTTTGGCATTTTCTTCCAGAACGGGCCCTGTCTCATCACAATTTGAACCTCGGGGGGGTTTTAAATTTTTTCACCCTATGTACCCCTTAAAAGCCCTGCACTTTTTTTCAGCCGCTTTTATGTCAAACTGCCACCTCACCATGACTTATCACACATGTATGCCACTACGATTTTTAAAACTCTCAAACCAGCCTTTGCTGGGCCCAAATTCATCAATAGACACTATTTGGAGGCATTTTCTTCATTGATGATCGCAATCCTTCCCTTTTTACAATTATTTACTGAGAAACACTACTCCTGATAATTGTTTCCGTTTTCCAACCAACAACAGTTTTTTCCACATCTTTTAATACTTTTGATCTCCATTTTGTAAGCATACTTCACCTTTCACAAAAGCTTCCCTTTACTGCCTTTTTCTTTTGGGCCCAAAACAAGTGATGGTTGAATGGGGTTTGTTTAAAACCCGGCCCCCGGGACACACCTCCACTTGTTTTTTTGCTAGATCTCTTTCTTAATTCAATAGTATTTCTCATACTCTCACCACAGGGCAGGCACTAAACTTTCTTTGGACCCTGGTAGCTTTTTTACAGTTACAAAACATAAAAACAATGGAATAATAAAAAATATATCACATTATGCGGGAAACGCCTCCCGGTTGTAAACACTGGCACACTACTGTACATGGAGTCATGGAAAGGCTGGGTGGCTAGGCCATCGGAACGTTCGGGTAAAAAGTCCCTTTAACCCAGTTATTGGGCATTACCGACCAAAATTTTGACGCAAAAACGTGACTACCGATTTTTTCATTACCGATGCCCCCGTTACCGGGGTCCACTGTATATACAGTAGGGCCCCATTTTATGGCAAGGTTAGATTCCAGGGTATCGCCGGAAAAAAGCAGACATCGCCAGATAGCAGAACCCACTTTTTCCATTTTTAAAAGCAATCAGTGGACCCCGACCAGCGTATTAATCCTTCCCGAGAGCCATCGTTTTGAAATTTCGTTAGTCAAGTAATTTTCCCAATAAGAAATAAGGGGAAACAAATTAATCCGGGGAAGACACACAAAAAGTATTGAAAAAAACAAAATTTACCACATAAAAAAAATTTAAATTTTAAAACACAAAAATTGAAAGACCTGCCCCCGTTACATACCTTACCTTTATTGAAGTCGGTGATGTTATAGATGGGGGGAGGGGGGAGTGTTGTGGTTTAGTGTTCAGAAGGGGAATCCCCTTCCATTAGGACTTAGGTGGCAAGTCCTTTTTCGGGTTACTTCCCTTCTTTTTAATGCCACTAGGGCCAGCTTGGCAGTCATGACCTCTGTCACACAACTATCCCGTCCATAAGCCTGTACCTCCCGTTCCTTTTTAACTTCCCCAAAGTGTTTCACAACATTTTCAGTGTCACAATTAAACACTAGTTCAGGTTTAATTCTTACTGTCTAGGGACTCCTTAATTCCTGCACATATTTTTCAGCTGCTTTTTGGTCCAAACTGGCAGCCTCACCATGCCTTATCACACTATGTATGCCACTACGATTCTTAAATCTCTCAAACCAACCTTTGCTGGCCTTAAATTCACTCACATCACCACTAGTTGCTGGCATTTTTCTAATTAAATCGTCATGCAACTTCCTAGCCTTTTCACATATGATCGCTTGAGAGATGCTATCTCCTGCTATCTGTTTTTCGTTTATCCACACCAATAACAGTCTCTCAACATCTTCTATCACTTGCGATCTCAGTTTCTAAAACATAGTTGCACCTTTGTCAAGAACAGCTTCCTTGATTGCCGTTTTCTTGGCCACAATAGTAGCGATGGTTGATTGGGGTTTCGTGTACAACCTGGCCAGCTCGGAGACACGCACTCCACTTTCATACTTAGCAATGATCTCTTTCTTCATATCCATAGTAATTCTCACCCTTTTTGCTGTAGGGTTGGCACTAGAAGCTTTCTTGGGACCTATGGTGACTTATTTTGCAGGTGCAATCACTAAAAAGGCTGTGATAATATGAAATGTTCCGATTGTATGCTTGGAAGCGACCACGGTGGCTGGCTGGCTTGTAAACACTGGCCAGAAGTGGACACGTCTCAGACAGAACGAATAGTGTTGGTCGAGGTTTTAGCGCTAGTTGAGGCAAAATTTTTGCGTTAAAATGTATCGCTGGTCGGATTTATCGTTAATCAATGCCATCGTTGGTCGAGGGTCCACTGTAGAGTAAATGCCAGACAACAAGTTTACACTAAATTATATTAAGTTAGTAATAGAACTAGGCATTAAAAAACACAAAAAGTAAAATATATACACAGTACATTCATTACTTATCTTAAAGTATTTGTAATCTTAATGTAGAGCAAGAGGTGAGTAGTACAGGTCTCCCTCAACATTCGCGAGGGTTAGGGGATCAAGAGCCTCGCAAATGTTGAAAAACCGTGAATGTTTGGTGCCCCAATATATTGTAGGGAAATATATTACAATACTGCTTCCTTAACCTGTTGAACCATGAATAATCATAAAATACATTAAAACATCGTAAATTGTACTAAATATATATATGTTATGCTTTAATAATGTATGTTATTTAATAACATGTATGTTAAATACCACTGCCTCCACCACTGCCTCCACCACTGCGAGTCCCTACTACTCTCCCTCCGACCACCACAACTGGCAGCCAGCCCTCCCACCACTCAGTGTGGTGAGTGTTTTGTTTGTTCATTATTTGCTATTAAACTACAGAATAAATAATGTAAACCCATTCATGACTGCATATTGGAATGGCTATTAGGAAAGGTATTAGACGGTGACATCATGTGTTTACTCTTGAACACAGCAAAGAATCAAACATTTCTGCTATTGCTAATAATAACAATAGTAATAATAATAATAATAATAATAATAATAATAATAATAATAAATACGATATAATTGAAGAAGGAAATTGTACAAAAATATGAGGGAGTGGTTGACACGTCATCAGTGTGACTTTGTTTATGCTGGAGAGAACATTAGTCTCCCTGCTCTTCCAAACATTTCACAATAATTCAGCAGTTGAGGCAGTGGTATTTAATAACATATATGTTATAAATAATAATAGTACATGTTATTATTAATAACATGTATTATTATTAACATATATGTTATAAATAATAATAGTACATATTATTAATAACATGTATTAGTATTAACATGTATGTTATTAAATACCATTGCCTCAATCACTGCCTCTACCACTCCAGTCACACTCAATCTACAAGCACCAAACACAATGAATTATTGTGAAATGTTTGGAAGAGCAGGGAGACTAATGTTCACTCCAGCATAAACAAAGTCACACTGACGATGTGTCAACCACTCCCTCGTATTTTTGTACAATTTCCTTCTTCAATTATATCATATTTATTATTATTATTATTATTATTATTATTATTATTATTATTATTATTACTATTGTTATTATTAGCTGTATCAGAAATGTTTACTTCTTTGCAGTGTTCAAGAGTAAACACATGATGTCACCGTCTAATACCTGTCCGAATAGCCATTCCAATATGCAGCCACGAATGGGTTTACATTATTTATACTGTAGTTTAATAGCAAATAATGAACAAACAAAACACTCACCACACTGAGTGGTGGAAGGGCTGGCTGCCAGTTGCGGGGGTCGAAGGGAGGGTAGTAGGGACTCGCAGGTGGCTGGAAACTTAAATATGATTTGGCGGCTGGGAATTTGGCGGCTGGGAATTTGGTGGCTGGGAATTTGGCGGTTGGGAATTCGCGAATGTGTGAAGCCCGTGAAAGTTGAAAACGTGAATGTTGAGGGAGACCTGTACTTATTTGTAGGAAGTCAGGTGTAGGTAGCCCTGGCTCCCTGTCTCATACTTAATATATGATATTTAAAACAGCCCAGAGAGTGAAAATACATATACAGTACACTCATTATTTACCTTAAAATATGTGTAGTCCTGATGTAGGAAGAGAGGTGAGTAGTATTTATTTGTAGGAAGTCAGTGTAAGTAGCCGGTAGGTGTGGGCTACACCTACCGGCTACCTACACTGTGGCCCAGAGCGATATAATTAGCATCGACATACCTTGTTTGCTGAATTTAATCTTTTCTAACAACTACCTTTAGATGCCATCATAAATGAAGGGAGAATTAATGAAAAATTCATGCCGAAAATTGCAAACAACAGTGGAGTGGGGGAGTGGCTGGGCCAAACGCAGATTCATACACATTTTCTCTAGTGCCTGACCAGAGAAAACGTAATGTTGTCCCTAAGCTCAGCTACTACACAGGTCCACAAGCATTATTATCACAGAACATATAAAAGATGCAAAATGCCAGACAACGCTAACTTATACAGTGGACCCCTGCCGTTCAGTGGCCACGACTTTCATGAAATCCGACTTTCGGCAAGTTTTTTTCGACAAAATTTAGCTTCACGGTTCATGATTGGGCTCATGATTTGGCGACCTTCCGGTACGTGTCCGCCCGTCAGCACGCACACAAAGCCAGTCTCCTGCACTATTCACACTAAGTGTGCCAGTGTTTACCAGTGTGTGACCATTTCCCCACGGGTTCATACAACACATTTCATAATAATTCATTTTTTTTGTGCTTGCCACTGCTAAATAAGCCACCATGGGGCCAAAGCTCCTAGCACCAGCCCTTTGGTAAAGAAGGTGAGAAACACGATAGAATTCAAGAAAAAACTCGTACCAAAGTAGAGGAGGAAGATTCAGCAATTCAGTGATTCTACGATATGTACGATACTAAAGCAGCAGGTATCGATAAAGGTTATAGCTCCAGCCAGTGATAATATGTAGAATTAACAGTGTAGCAAGTAAGTTAAGCGAGGAAGCGATAGAAAAACAACATGAAAGTAACTCTTTAATGTTGTTGGATGTGTATAGGACCACGGAACATACACCGCCCTGCTATCTTTCACCACCCTAAACCTCTGCCAGCATCTCCTTCATCAAACTAATTACAGTGGACCCCCGAGTTTCAGCAGCCTCGACTTTCGTGAAATTCGACCTTCGGCGAGTTTTTTTGGAAAAATTTGGCCTCGAGTTTCGTGAAAAGACTCGTGTTTCGGCGACCGTCCGGTACCCGTCCGCCCATCACCACACACACCAAGCCAGTCTCCCACGCCATTCACGCTCAGTGTGCCATTGTTTACCAACACATGACCATCACCCCGCGGGTTCATACAATACATTTCATAATAATCCATTGTTGTTTGTGCTTGCAACTGCTAAATAAGTCATCATGGACCCAAGGAAAGCTAGTGCAAGCCCTTTGGTAAATAAAGTGAGTGACGGGGATGTGGAAGAGTTGGTGGAGGACCACAGGGAAGAGTTAACCACTGGAACTGCAAGAGCTTCAACTGGAACAGCATCAGACTACAGCCGAGGAACTTGCTTCAGAGGAGAAGGAAGAGGGAGTGGATGAGGTGCCTTCTTCAGTGATTAAGGACATGTGTAGAATGTGGAATGAGTTGCAAAGTTTTGTTGAAAAGTATCACCCTGACCATGCTGAAACAAGCCATATCTGCAACATGTACAATGACAGTGTTGTGTCCCACGTCAGGGAAATCTTAAAGAAACGCCAGAAAAAGACCTCTCTGGACAGATATTTTGTGCGACAGGGGTCCAGTGACTCTCAAGTTGTTCCCAGTGGCATTAAAAGAAGAAGGGAAGTAACCCGAGATAAGGACTTGCTACCTAAAGTCCTAATGGAAGGAGATTCTCCTTCCAAACGATAGTGTACACCTTCCTCCTATCCCCTCCTCCCGTCTTCCATCCACGCAGAAGTCTTCTGTAAAGGTAAGTGTAATGTTATTATTATTTTTTTTAAATGTATGTACTTGATCTCTGATTGTTTTCATTATGTAAATCTTTATTTAATTTGAAAAAAATATTTTATTTTAATATTTTTGGGTGTCTGGAACGGATTAATTATATTTCCAGTATTTCTTATGGGGAAAATGGTTTCATGTTTCATGAATTTCGACCTTCGGCGGGCTCTCTGGAACGGATTAATCACGAAACTCGGGGGTCCACTGTAAACTAACATCTCCTCCAAGGTAAGTGTAAATATAAAAGTGTAAGTATAAAAGTAAATATAAGTGCCAAGTTAGAGGATGATGGTGTGCCATTCTGATTTTATTCAATAAACACCCTGCCACTCTTGAATTTTTTGGGTTATCCTAGGTATTTTACATATGCTGCTATGTATGATAATCTATGTACATAACTGTATTTGTGCATACCTGAATAAACTTATCTCTAAATGAAAATGTAAATATTTCTTATTTATAAATTAAAATGTAAATATTTCTTATTTATAAATTACATACATTGTTTAAGTGTGATGGTGGTGGTGGCCAAAGCCTCCACCGCCACCAACACGTCTTCTCTCAGTGGCGGCCCTTAAACCAAACAACGACACTTACACCATTTACTCATCTCATACATTATGACATATTTAATTCATTCTAGAGTATATATCATGTTTCTATGTTATTAATATTGTTTATAATGTCATATTAGATGAATTGTGAAAGATAAATAAGCCGTAGAGATGATATTAACGTCATATTGAAGCATAATAAAATTGCCTTCCTCTTGCCTCTTACCTACCTCCTACACCAACAAGAGTCAATAAAGGTTAAGTGTGATGTTAAATATTTATTTATCCATTTTATTAGTGCTTTATATTTATTTGTCATTGTTTTCTGTAAATCTATACAGTGGACCCCCGGTTAACGAACTTTTTTCATTCCAGTTAGTATGTTCAGGTGCCAGTACTGACCGAATTTTTTCCCATAAGGAATATTGTGAAGTAGATTAGTCCATTTCAGACCCCCAAACATACACGTACAAACGCACTTACATAAATACACTTACATAATTGGTCGCATTTGGAGGTGATCGTTAAGCAGGGGTCCACTGTATTTAATCTTTACAAAATTATTTTTTGTTAATACTTTTGGCTGTCTGAAACGGATTAATTGGGTTTCCCTTATTTCTTATGGGGAAAATAGATTCGCCAATCGTGAATTTCGCCAGTTGGCAGACTCTCTGGAACGTTAATCATGAAACTCGGGGGTCCACTGTATTAAGTTAGCAATAGAAATAGGCATTAAAAACACAATAAAAGGTAAGATACACACAGAGTACACTTATTACTTACCTTAAAATAAAAATATTAATGTGTGAGAGGTGAGTGGCAGGGCGTTTATTGAATAAAATCAGAATGGCACATCATCATCCTCTAACTTGGCACTCAAAGCAAGAGGCTTACGACTCCTCTTTTTATCACAGCAATGAGAGCCAACTAGCTAACAAAAGAATAAACGAGAGAACGAGATACAGGTCCTCCATCACAAATCCTCCATCATTGGGACCTGTAGTGTGCCGGATTACTGAGTTTGCCGGATTACAGAGTGGTTAGGTTAGAATAACCAACTTGACTTACACAAAGTTCATTGAACATCGGCAAAAATCGAACATTTCCGCTACTTTGAGCTCAATTTCAAGGTACAATGGAACCTCAAATTTCGAACTTAATCCATTCCAGGAGCTAGTTCTAAATTTAAAAAGTCTGAAATTCGAAGCAATATTTCCCATAAGAAATAATGGAAATACTATTAATCCATTCCAGAAACCCAAAAATATTTACAAAAAAATACATTTTATAGAGAGTAATTACAGTTTTACATACACACAACAAATGCTATAGTCTTTAATTATGTATAGTAATATAAAATAACATTTTTACTTACCTTTATTGAAGATTGGTGATGGCATCTGGAAGATAGGGAGGAGGAGAGAGGGAGTTGGGATTATTGTTAGGCAGGAGAATCCCCCTCCATGAGGACTTCCGGTATCAAAGCCCTCTCTGGGGTTGCTTCCCTTCTCTGTATTTTAATGCCACTAGGACCAGCTTGAGAGTCACTGAATCCCAGTCTCACAAAATAACTGTCTACAGTCGTCTGTTTCTGCCTCACAAAATAACTATCTACAGTCGTCTGTTTCTGTCTCACAAAATAACTGTCCACAATCGTCTGTTTGTCTCACAAAATAACTCCACAGTTGTCTGTTTCTGCCTCACAAAATAACTGTCCACAATCGTCTGTTTGTCTCACAAAATAACTCCACAGTTGTCTGTTTCTGTCTCACAAAATAACTCCACAGTCGTCTGTTTCAGTCTCACAAAATAACTGTCCACAATCGTCTGTCTCACAAAATAACTCTACAGTCGTCTGTTTCTGTCTCAAAATAACTGTCCACAATTGTCTGTTTGTCTCACAAAATAACTCCACAGTCGTCTGTTTCTGTCTCACAAAATAACTGTCCACAGTTGTCTGTTTCTGTCTCACAAAATAACTGTCCACAATCGTCTGTTTGTCTCACAAAATAACTCCACAGTCATCTGTTTCTGTCCCACAAAATAACTGTCCTCAGTCATCTGTTTCTGTCTCACAAAATAACTGCCCACAGTCCTCTGTACATCCTGGAAAGCTCAACAAGTCTCACTCCAATCTCATACTTCTGTATTATTTCCTTCTTCACATCTATGGTGTTTCTCACCTTCTTTACCACAGGGGTACCGCTAGCAAGTTTCTTTGGGCCCATTGCAGCTTATTTCACAGCCCCACAAGCACTAAACACAATTAAATAATCGTAAAATGTGTGAATGAGATCGCAGGTTAGTGTTCACTCAAGCATAAACAAAGCTAGACTGCTCATGGCGCCTGTGTGGGGACGTGGAGAGAGCGGGCCAGCGGACAGGTCCCATACCCGGCGGTCCGAAAATAGGGGCGTGTTCGATAATAGGGACACAGTTTATCCGAAAAAATGGTCTTATTTTCAAAACGTTCGATACGTGATAAGTTCGATTTCTGAGGTTCCATTGTACTTTTCATCATGAAAGCAATCAAAATCATGTCTATTTCTGTAATATATCTTCCATTCTATCAAATGAGTCAAAAAAAATGAGAATACAGCCATAAAAACCATACGAAAATATACTTCAAAAAGCGGCTAATGGCTGATAAGTGAACTCCCTTATTTATCGTCCATCTTTTTTTATTTTTGTTGTACGTTAAGAAGCATCTTTCCATCATACATTGCCCAAGTTTCAATGAGATAGCCCAACAAACAACCGAGAAAAAAAAATATTTGCCAAAAATCCTATATGGCAAGCCCAAGCAAGGTACTGGAAATAAGTCACTTTGTCTGACTTTTCTGGGTTATCCTAGTTTCTCTATACATACACTGATATGTATGATAATCTATGTAACTGTATTTGTGTATACCTTAATACACTTATTTACTTCTAGTCTGTCAACTGAGTACAAGAAACCGCCCATTCACTTACTTCAACTACCCAATAAAGTGGTCAGAAATTGGCAGTTTGGCCAATTTCACACAAATTTCAACAGATGCCAATTTCAAAATAGGGTCCAGAATAAACAATGCAGACATTCCTGGCACTAAAATAACATTTTCTCTGTTCATTAGTCATGTCTACAGGCCCCTCTTATATTAATTACTCTTGCTTACCATTTGGAATTATTATTCACAAAAAAATAGAAGATTTACTGTTATGCAGACTACTGCATTATTGTAATAATTGTATAAATAATGTTAACCCATTCTTGACTGGCAGGTGGACAGGTATTGGATGGTGACATCATTTGTTTACTCTTGAGATTCGCTAAAGAATAGAACATTTTCGCTACTGTGAGTGCAATTTCAAGGTACTTTTCGTCATGAAAGCAATCAAAATCATATCTATTTCTGTAATATATCTTTCATTCTATCAAATGAGACCGAAAAAATGAGAATATAACCATGAAAACATACAAAAATATACCGCTAAGCAGCCGCTAATGGCTCAGAAGTGAACTCGGCTATTTATGGTCTGATTTCTTTCATTTCTTCCCTTATTTATCGTCCGTCTTTTTTATTTTTGTTGTATGTTAAGAAGTATCTTTCCATCATACATTGCCCAAGTTTGAATAAGATAACCCAACAAACAACTGAGAAAATAATAATAATAATACAGTGGACCCTCGACCAACGTTGGCATCGAATAACGATAAATCCGACTAGCAATACATTTTAACGCAAAAATTTTGCCCCGACTAGCGCTAAAAAACTCGACCAATGCTATTTGTTCCGTCCGAGACGCGTCCATTTCTGGCCAGTGTTTACAAGCCAGCCAGCCACCACGGTCGCTTCCAAGCATACAATCGGAACATTTTATATTATCACAGCCTTTTTAGTGAATGCACCTGCAAAATAAGTCACCATGGGCCCCAAGAAAGCTTCTAGTACCAACCCTACAGCAAAAAGGGTGAGAATTACTATGGATATGAAGAAAGAGATCATTGCTAAGTATGAAAGTGGAGTGCGTGTCTCCGAGCTGGCCAGGTTGTACACAAAACTCCAATCAACCATCGCTACTATTGTGGCCAAGAAAACGGAAATCAAGGAAGCTGTTCTTGCCAAAGGTGCAACTATGTTTTAGAAACTGAGATCGCAAGTGATAGAAGATGTTGAGAGAATGTTATTGGTGTGGATAAACGAAAAACAGATAGCAGGAGATAGCATCTCTCAAGCGATCATGTGTGAAAAGGCTAGGAAGTTGCATGACGATTTAATTAGAAAAATGCCAGCAACTAGTGGTGATGTGAGTGAATTTAAGGCCAGCAAAGGTTGGTTTGAGAGATTTAAGAATCGTAGTGGCATACATAGTGTGATAAGGCATGGTGAGGCTGCCAGTTTGGACCAAAAAGCAGCTGAAAAATATGTGCAGGAATTCAAGGAGTACATAGACAGTGAAGAATTGAAACCTGAACAAGTGTTTAATTGTGACACTGACAATGTTGTGAAACACTTTAGGAATGTCATAAAGGAACGGGAGGTACAGGCCTCTATGGACAGATATGTTGTGTGACAGAGGTCCAGTGACTGTCAAGCTGGTCCTAGTGGCATTAAAAGAAGAAGGGAAGTAACCCCTAAAAAGGACTTGCCACCTCAAGTCCTAATGGAAGGGAATTCCCCTTCTAAACACTAACACCATCAACACTCTCCCCTTCTCCCATCCCATCAATCATCACCAGATCTTCAATAAAGGTAAGTGTCATGTAACTGTGCATGTCTTCTTCAGTTTGTGTGTATTAAAATTAATATTTCATGTGGTAAAATTTTTTTTTTTTTCAATACTTTTGGGTGTCTTGCACGGATTAATTTGATTTCCATTATTTCTTATGGGGAAAATTAACTCGACTAAAGATAATTTTGATTAACGATGAGCTCTCAGGAATGGATTAATATCGTTGGTCGAGGGTCCACTGTATAATAATAATAATAATAATAATAATAATAATAATAATAATAATAATAATAATAATAATAATAATAATAATATCTTTATTTACTACACGTACATGTACAAGGTATACAGGCCTAGCTGACATCAGTGACATACTACTGTATAGAAAGCTGCTTGTTATGCTGAGTATTTCAAGAAAATTAGGTCAGTGTCCCAGGATAACACCCACACTAGTCGGCTAACACCCAGGTACCCATTTACTGATGGGTAAACATAGACAACAGGTGTAAAGAAACATGCCTAATGTTTCTACCCTATCTGGGAATCGAATATTTACCAAAAATCATATACTGTACAGTGGACCCCCGGTATTTGATGGCATCGGTATTCGATAAATCCGGTATTCGATACATTTTATCGCAAAAAATTTTCCTCGGAATTCGACTGAAAACCCAGTATTCGATACGATTCGTACGAGACGTGTCCACATGTGGCCTGAACTGCCCCTTATGTGCCAGTGTTTTCAAGCCAGCCAGTGTGCGCGCATCTAAGGATACATTCGGTACATTTCATATTATCCATATTATCACTGTGTTTGGTGCTTGTTTCTGCAAAATAAGTCACCATGGGCCCCAAGAAAGCTTCTAGTGCCAACCCTTCAAGAAAAAAGTCGCTAATGACTTATGAAATGAAGAAAGAGATAATTGCAAAGTACAAAAGTGGAGTGCGTGTGTCGGAGCTGGTTAGGTTGTATAATAAACCCCAATCAACCATCTCTACTATAGTGACCAGGAAAACGGCAATCAAGGAAGCTGTTCTTGCTAAAGGTGCAACTGTGATTACGAAACAGCGACCGCAAGTGTTAGAAAATGCTGAGAGATTGTTATTGGTGTGGATAAATGAAAAACAGATAGTAGGAGATAGCATCTCTCAAGCGATCATTTGTGAAAAGGCTAGGCAGTTGCATGACGATTTGGTAAAGAAACTGCCTGCAAATAGTGGTGATGTGAGTGAATTTAAGGCCAGCAAAGGTTGGTTTGAAAGATTTAAGAATCATAGTGGCATACATAGTGTGATTAGGCATGGTGAGGCTGCCAGTTCAGACCAAAAAGCAGCTGAAAAATATGTGAAAGAATTCAAGGATTACATAGACAGTGAAGACTTGAAACCTGAACAAGTGTTTAATTGCGACGAAACAGGCCTGTTTTGGAAGAAAATGCCAAGCAGGACCTACATTACTCAGGAGGAAAAGGCACTCCCAGGACATAAGCCTATGAAAGATAGGCTTACTCTGATGATGTGTGCCAATGCTAGTGGTGATTGCAAAGTGAAGCCTTCATTGGTGTATCACTCTGAAACTCCAAGAGTGTTCAGGAAAAACAATGTCATCAAGGCTAATTTGTGTGTGCTGTGGAGGGCAAACAGTAAGGCATGGGTCACTAGGGACTTTTTCCATGACTGGTTACACCATGCATTTGCCCCCACTGTGAAAAATTACCTAACTGAAAAGAAATTAGACCTTAAGTGCCTCCTGGTATCAGACAATGCCCCTGGTCATCCTACAGACTTGTCAGAGAGACTTTCTGGGGACATGAGCTTCATTAAGGTCAAGTTTTTGCCTCCTAATACCACTCCTCTCCTGCAGCCCATGGACCAGCAGGTCATTTCCAACTTCAAGAAACTGTACACAAAAGCTATGTTTCAAAAGTGCTTTATAGTGACCACAGAAACTCAACTGACTCTAAAAGAGTTTTGGAAGGATCACTTTAATATCCTCAATTGTATAAACCTGATAGGTATGGCTTGGGAGGGAGTGACTAAGAGGACCTTGAACTCTGCTTGGAAAAAACTGTGGCCAGAATGTGTAGACAAAAGGGATTGTGAAGGTTTTGAGGCTAACCCTGAGAATCCTATGCCAGATGAGGAATCCATTGTGGCATTGGGGAAGTCCTTGGGGTTGGAGGTTAGTGGGGAGGATGTGGAAGAGTTGGTGAAGGAGGACAGTGAAAAACTAACCACTGATGAGCTGATAGATCATCTTGAACAGCAAGAGGGCAGACCTGAGGAAACTGCTTCGGAGGAGGGGAGAGAGAAATTGAAGAAGTTGCCTACTTCAAAGATTAAGGAAATGTGTGCAATGTGGCTTAAAGTGCAAACCTTTTTTGATGACAATCACCCTAACACAGCTATTGCAAGCCGTGCTGGTGACTATTACACTAACAATGTTTTGAAACACTTTAGGGATGTCATAAAGGAACGGGAGGTACAGGCCACTATGGACAGATATGTTGTGCAACAGAAATCCAGTGACTCTAAAGCTGGTCCTAGTGGCATTAAAAGAAGAAGGGAAGTAACCCTGGAAAAGGACTTGCTACCTCAAGTCCTAATGGAAGGGTATTCCCCTTCTAAACACTAACACCTCTCCCCTCCTCCCATCCCATCAATCATCACCAGATCTTCATTAAAGGTAAGTGTCAATTATTTTATTATTATTTTATTGCATTAAACTTAATATTCCATGTAGTAAAATTTTTTTTTCATACTTTTGGGTCTCTTTCATGGATTAATTTGATTTCCATTATTTCTTATGAGGAAAATTGATTCGGTTTTCGATATTATCGGTATTCGATGAGCTCTCAGGAACGGATTAATATCGAATACCGGGGGTCCACTGTATGGCTAACCCAATCCAGGTACTAAAAATAAGCCACGTTGACTTTTTTTATTTATCCTAGGTTCTCTACACATATGCTGCTATGTGTGATAATCTATATAGAGAAAATAACTTTTGTTTCATGTTTATGGTGCAGTACGAGTGTATATCACAGTTAGCCCTGTGCTACACTCCGTTTTCTCTAATATATGCCACCAAGACAGGGATAGGAGAACGATATTTGTATACCATATCCTCTTCATATCTCCATCGAACTGCTCGGTGTTATGCCAAATATTATTTATTCTGGAGTATTTAACATGTTTTATGTTATTTATATTGTTTACTATATCATATTAGATCAATTGTGATAGGCAATTAAGCTGTAGTGTTGATATTAGTGTAATAATAAAGCATATTCTCCTGCTTCATGAGACTGAGTTCATGACAACCGACAGTGGCTTCAAAGCCATCTTATCTTTAATGGATAATGTAATGTGTAGGTGCTTTACATAATGAGAAGCATTTCTTTTATTCATTGGAACCATGGCTAGGGCTAAAAGTAAGCAGGTTAAAACAATAAATGGAGAAAAAGAAATTGGAATGACTTATGCAGCAAGTAGCGCCACCAAACATTACCAGCAGGTTGGTGTGGCGACCCTGGAAATTTGAAATTATGCTAGCCAAAATTAGTGCCGAATAACTGAAGGAACCGAATAACTGATTGCCAGATTTGTGATGGCGGACCTGTACAAAGTTTAGACAATGTAAGAACACAAACTGAACAGGTAGTGGGCAATCACTTTGTCAGGCGAAATAAATGCGTATTAATGTGTGTCTACTTTTAGTTCATTCACATACATTTGTAAGAGTTTGTAAAACTTGTACCTCACAATACTTTTTTTATTTTAATAATAATTACCTCACAATACAAATACTCTTACATTGTGTACAAGTTGTAAAAATTAGTACAGAATAAACAAACAGCAACACTCCCATTCTCATGCAACACACCATTTTTAGAGTGAATGAAGATATTATTAGTATTATTATTATTATTATCATAAAAAAAAAGCACTAAAGTGCCTCCCTGGGTTACACCTACCGGCTACCTATACTGTGGCCCAGAGCCATATTATTAGCATCGACATACCTTGTTTGCTGAATTCAATCGTTTTTAACAACTACCTTTAGATGCCATCATAAACGAAGGGAGAAGTAATGAATAATTCATGCTGAAAATTGTAAACAAAAGCGGAGTGGGGGAGTGGCTGAGCCTAACGCAGATTCATACACATTTTCTCTTGTGCCTGACCAGAGAAAATGTAATGTTGTCCCTCCGCCCGGCTACTACGCAGGTCCAAATTCCTACTCAGGGCAAATTCCTAGGCCTATACCTTGACAACAACCTGAATTTCAGCACCCATATCCAACACATAACCAAAAATGTGGAGAAAATTTCTCCAGGAGGGGGGTATCAGCCCCTTTCAGCCCCTTCAGCCCCTTTCAGCCCTGAGGGGCCCAGCCCTCTCAGAAGGGGTAAATATCTTGTTTACTGCTACAGCGAGTAATTGACCCCAGATGCAGTACCAGTATGTGACGTGGCTCGACGCTCCGTGCGGTCCTGTGTTGCAGAGTATATTTTAATAAGAGACAGTACATCTCTTACTTTAGCAGGACAGTTAAGGAAAATCCTGCTCCCACTTTATTACCATAGTAAAGATAGTGGACATTGTTGTCTATGCTTAAGACAGCAAGAATCAAACATTCTGCTTTGCCTCATGGAGGAAGTGGCAAGGAAGCAAAAGTACTATGTCAGCTTTTCCTTTGTGCAAGGGGCAGTAACGGCGTGGGGTGCTGTGGCATCTTCAGATTACTCTACTGAGAGTGACACTGACGCCAGGATAACCAACAAAGAACGATCTGTGCGTTAGTGTGAACAAAGTGTCTCATAAAACACAATAAACACTTAAGAGAAGTGTGATCAGCTTCTTTAGTGATAAGATTGTGAACAATAAAGACAAATCTTGTGGAACATAGTGTACCAGTGTGCGTATTATTAGACTATGGAAGACGTGGACATCCAAGGACACTTCAGCTTCTATCAAGTCACCGATATCTGTCGAAGGTGTGAAGAACACCATAGCTCATGCTACAAGAGCAAGGTAGGTTACGAATTTCTTGTAGTACGGGGGACTGCGCAGTTCTTGAGTCGCAAGGAGTTTGTAATCAACCTATAGTCGGCAGTAAGGTGCGGACTTTTGAGTCCAAACAAGTACGTAATTTGTCAGCAATCAGTGAATGAAATATGCTGACATAACACCCCCTAGGGGTAATTTATAATCTTACAAATTATAACTCTTTACAGCCCGTTGAGAGATGACTTCGACAGCTTCTCAAGACCTCGTCTACAGGGGAGGCTGTGCAGGCGATGAGCTGTCTTTCTAAGTTACGTACAAACTCTTTAAACTTAGCTGGTAATGCCATTTCTCAACAAAAAAAGTATCCAAAACAGTTGAGATCCTCTCCAAGATACGATACTACGTGCAGCAAAATGCCCTTCTCACACTATACCACTCACTTATTTATCCATACCTCACCTATGCTATTTGTGCTTAGGGATCAACTGCAGCAACACACCTAAAGCCAATAATAACCCAACAAAAAGCTGCAGTAAGAATAATCACTAGATCCCATCCCTGGCAACACACCCCCCCACTTAAACTTACTCCCTGTTCAGTACATCCACACTTACTACTGTGCAATCTACATCTACAGGACCTTAAACTCCAATATCAACCTTGACCTAAAACGCTTTCTTGATAGTTGTGACAGAACCCACAGGCATAACACCAGACACAAACACCTCTACGACATTCCCCGTGTCCGACTAAACCTTTACAAAAATTCAATGTATGTCAAAGGCCCTAAAATCTGGAACACCCTACCTGAGAACTCTAGAACTGCAGACACATTCATCACCTTCAAAACTACCATTAGAAAACATCTTATCTCCCTGATACACCCCGTCAACTAACTACACGAATACCACCTGGTGGTTCACACTTACACTCACTCACCCATTTGACCATAAACAGAAATATTATTCTCAATCTTAAAATAATGAATCCTGTGATACTCCAATACTGAAACTATGTACTGTGCCAAAACAAAAGCATTCACACTGCTAAACTCACAAACTAGTATTTAGTCACTTAGCCATAATACCAGCTTACCTCATAATTTGTAATATTTTAAAATTAAACTAAGTCTGCCCGAAATGCCTAGCCATGCTAAGTGTTCTAGTGGTACACTCTGTAATCATTATTTTACTACATGTAAACCACACAATAACCAAATTCTGTAAACTCAGCATTGTAATCCTTATAGAGAATAAACTTAGAATTTGAATTTGAATTATTATCACAGCACATATAAATTATGCAATAAATGCCAGACAACAAGTTTACACTAACTTATATTAAGTTAGCAATATAAATAGGCATTAAAAACACAATAAAAGGTAAGATACATACAGAGTACACTTATTACTTCTCTTAAAATATTAATATTAATGTGTGAGAGGTGAGTGACAGGGTGTTTATTGAATAAAATCAGAATGGCACACCATCATCCTCTAACTTGGCACCTAAAGCAAGAGGCTTATGACTCCTCTTTTTATCACAGCTAAGCTTAGATGCCATCGTCAATGAGAGCCAACTTGTTAACGAAAGAGTAAATGAGAGAGAGAACGAGATACAGAGTTCAGACAATGTAGGAACACAAACTGAACAGGTAGTGGGCAATCACTTGGTCAGGCGAAATAAATGTGTCCACTTTTAGTTCATTCACGTACGTTTGTAAGAGTTTGTAAAACTTTTACCTCACAACTGGGATGCTTGAATGTGCGTGGATGTAGTGCGGATGACAAGAAACAGATGATTGCTGATGTTATGAATGAAAAGAAGTTGGATGTCCTGGCCCTAAGCGAAACAAAGCTGAAGGGGGTAGGGGAGTTTCGGTAAGGAAAAATAAATGGGATTAAATCTGGAGTATCTGAGAAAGTTAGAGCTAAGGAAGGGGTAGCAATAATGTTGAGGGATCAGTTATGGAAGGAGAAAAGAGAATAAGAATGTGTAAATTCAAGGATTATGTGGATTAAAGTAAAGGCTGCATGCGAAAAGTGGGTCATAATAAGCGTGTATGCACCTGGAGAAGAGAGGAATGTAGAGGCAAGAGAGAGAAATTTTGGGAGATGTTAAGTGAATGTATAGGAACCTTTGAACCTGCCTTACCCCCTTTCATTTTACCTACTGCCTCACGAACTTCCCCCACACTCACAACTGGCTCTTCCTCACTCCTACAAGATGTTATTCCTCCTTGTCCTATACACGAAATCACAGCTTCCCTATCTTCATCAACATTTAACAATTCCTCAAAATATTCCCTCCATCTTCCCAATACCTCTAACTCTCCATTTAATAACTCTCCTCTCCTATTTTTAACTGACAAATCCATTTGTTCTCTAGGCTTTCTTAACTTGTTAATCTCACTCCAAAACTTTTTCTTATTTTCAACAAAATTTGTTGATAAAATCTCACCCACTCTCTCATTTGCTCTCTTTTTACATGTAAGTGAACAGTATTTAGATAAGGCTAAAGAGGTTTTTGTGGCATTTATGGATTTGGAAAAGGCGTATGACAGGGTGGATAGGGGGCAATGTGGGAGATGTTGCAGGTGTATGGTATAGGAGGTAGGTTACTGAAAGCAGTGAAGAGTTTTTTACGAGGATAGTGAGGCTCAAGTTAGAGTATGTAGGAAAGAGGGAGATTATTTCCCAGATAAAGTAGGCCTTAGACAAAGATGTGTGATGTCACCGTGGTTGTTTAATATATTTATAGATGGGGTAGTAAGAGAAGTAAATGCGAGGGTCTTGGCAAGAGGCGTGGAGTTAAAAGATAAAGAATCACACATAAAGTGGAAGTTGTCACAGTTGCTCTTTGCTGATGACACTGTGCTCTTTGGAGATTATGATGAGAAGTTGCAGAGGTTGGTGGATGAATTTGGTAGGGTATGTAAAAGAAGAAAATTAAAAGTGAATACATGATAAGGTTATGAGGATAACAAAAAGATTAGGTGATGAAAGATTGGATATCAGATTGGAGGGAGAGAGTATGGAGGAGGTGAATGTATTCAGATATTTGGGAGTGGACATGTCAGCAGATGGATCTATGAAAGATGAGGTGAATCATAGAATTGATGAGGGGAAAAGGATGAGTGGTGCACTTAGGAGTCTGTGGAGACAAAGAACTTTGTCCTTGGAGGCAAAGAGGGGAATGTATGAGAGTATAGTTTTACCAACACTCTTATATGGGTGCGAAGGATGGGTGATGAATGTTGCTGCGAGGAGAAGGCTGGAGGCAGTGGAGATGTCATGTCCGAGGGCAATGTGTGGTGTGAATATAATGCCTGGAATTCGTAGTTTGGAAGTTAGGAGGAGGTGTGGGATTGCCAAAACTGTTGTCCAGAGGGCTGAGGAAGGGTTGTTGAGGTGGTTCGGACATGTAGAGAGAATGGAGCGAAACAAAATGACTTCAAGAGTGTATCAGTCTGTAGTGGAAGGAAGGCGGGGTAGGGGTCGGCCTAGGAAGGGTTGGAGGGAGGGGGTAAAGGAGGTTTTGTGTGCGAGGGGCTTGGACTTCCAGCAGGCATGCGTGAGCGTGTTTGATAGGAGTGAATGGAGACAAATGGTTTTTAATACTTGACGTGCTGTTGGAGTGTGAGCAAAGTAACATTTATGAAGGGATTCAGGGAAACCGGCAGGCCGGTCTTGAGTCCTGGAGATGGGAAGTACAGTGCCTGCACTCTGAAGGAGGGGTGTTAATGTTGCAGTTTAAAAACTGTAGTGTAAAACACCCTTCTGGCAAGACAGTGATGGAGTGAATGATGGCGAAAGTTTTTCTTTTTCGGGCCATCCTGCCTTGGTGGGAATTGGCCAGTGTGTTAATAAATAATAAAAAAAAATAATTACCTCACAATACAAGTACTCTTACATTGTGTACAAGTTGTACAAATTAGTACAGAATAAACAAACAGCAACACTCCCATTCTCATGCAACACACCATTTTTAGAGTGAAGATATTATTATTATTATTATTATTATTATTATTATTATTATTATTATTATTATCATCATAAGAAAAAAGCACTAAACCCACAAGGGTCATGAATTGTTATAGAGTGAAGGCATACGAAAGGAATATTTTTCTACAGTTATCCCCCAGTGTTTGACTAGAGAAAACTTAATTCTTCCGACACTACCTACACAGCCGCTTTGTAAACAAATCTCATATTTAAGTCAATTTTTATTCTGTGAGTATATGTATCATGTTTGTATGCTATGTAACGGGTTTCTTATATAATTTTGGAAAATATCATAGATGGATTAATGAAAATGTCAATATTAATGTAAAATAAGACATTTAATGTGCCAAAGAGTGATTATTATTACGTAGTACAGTATTGGCGTCATGAGTAGATAGACTCTTAGCGATTTTAATGTGTACCTGCACACTAGCACAGTGTGTAAATATATTCAGGTACAGGTACACATAAGTATAATTATCAGAGTACATATAAAATATGCAATAACTTTAAAATGCTTGAAATTCTGGAAAGTTTCCAGACATAATAGATGTGGTCATGGAGAATGTAAACAAACTGGGTGGGGCGCACCATATTTAAAAGACCGCTTGCCGTATAGCAAATTTTAGTCATAATTTTACATCGTTGTATTTGCGGAACACCGTAAGGCGAAACACTGTAAAGCGGGGCCCTACTGTACCTGGAAAGTACTCGAGGGCCTGGTCTCAAATCTGCACACTGCTATAACAATATGCTGGAGTGAGAGATATGGAAGGAAGTGCAAATAAACCCAGTGAGGAACAGGTGTGCAGTGGGGTCAGTAAGGGAATGCTGTATCAATATTTGGGGTCCCAGACTATTCAACATCTTATCAGAAGATATCAGAAACATGGCTAGAACAAGTGAAGAAGCTTTCAAAAGTAAACTGGACAAATATCTTTGCCAGGTGCCAGATCAACCAGGCTGTGATGGATATGTGAGGCAGTGGGCCTCCAGCAACAACAGACTGGTTGACCAAGCAAGCACCAGATGAGCCTGCCCCATGGACGGGCTCCGAGAGTAGTGAAATATTCGAAACTCATACACATTTAGAAAATCCTAGAGGGATTAGTACCAAACTTGCACACGAAAATCACTCCCTATGAAAGCAAAAGACTCGGCAGACGATGCAACATACCCCCAATGAAAAGCCACTAGCATGATAAGGGACAACACAGTAAGTGAGAGGGGCCCAAGACTGTTCAACTGCCTCTCAGCATACATAAAGGGGATTACCAATAGACTCCTGGCTGTCTTCATGAAGGTGATGGACAGGCACCTAGAGTCAGTACCTGAACAGACGGGCTGTGGTTTGTATGTCAGTTTATGTTGGGCCAGCAGTAACAACCTGGTTGATCAGGCCATTATCCACCATGAGGCCTGGTCACAAACCGGGCCACAGGGGCGTTGATGCCTGAAACAATCTCTGGGCATACCTAACACCTCACACACTCAACACCTGAGCACCTACCACCTCACCTACTCAACACCTGAGCACCTAATGCCTCACCCACTCAACACCTAAGCACCTGACATTTCACACACTCAAGACCAGAGCACCTAACACTTCACACACTCAACACCTGAGAACCTACCACCTCACACATAAACACCTCATACACTCAACACTTGAGCACCTAACACCTCACACACTCAACACCTGAGCACTTAACACCTCACCCACTCAACACATGAGCACCTAACACCTCATACTTAATACTTGAGTGCCTAACACCTCACACTCAACACCTGAGCACCTAACACCTCACACACACTCAACACCTGCACACCTAACACCTCACACACTCAACACCTGAGCACTTAACACCTCACCCATTCAACACATGAGTACATAACACCTCACACACTCAATACCTCACATACTCAACACCTGAACACCTAACACCTCACACACTCAATACCTGAGCACCTAACACCTCACCCACTCAATACCTGAGCACCTAACACCTGGAGTTAACCTGGAGAGAGCTCCAGGGGTGAACACCCCCATGGCCCGGTCTGTGACCAGGCCTCATGGTGGATCAGAGACTGATCTCTCAGTAGTAGTAACCAGTTACCAGTAACCAGTGTACCAGTAGATGACTCACTACCAACCGTCTCTGCCTGAGTCACTGTCTGTATTCATATTGTGCTGACCGCAGCAGTATTCAAAGACCCCCTCACATATGGGTACTGTGGGCGGCCAGTCAGTGTTACGAGAGTGAGCAAGGAGACAAGGTTACGGCTGTTTGGGCGCTCCCCACATTATCCGTAATTATACGTACTACCAGCCTACGTGAGTATTACTTTACCCTATCCACGTGTTCGAACTCCCACATGATAAATGGTGGCACCGGTGTGGAGCGTGGATTTAAGGTTTTACGGGTAAATTCAAGACGTTAGAAGACTGTTTGTGAGTAGCCGCAGGGTCAAAGGTGAACCGTCTCACCCACCAGC
>NC_069428.1:47116215-47186884 GCF_026875155.1 Cherax quadricarinatus | reverse complement strand
AAAAAAAAATCTAGGGGATCAACTTTTTTCAAACCCGAGTACTCAGAGAAAATTAACCCCTTAAACCCCTTTCGGGTCCAAGGCCAAATCTGGAGTCCGCACAGGTCCAAGAATTTTCAAAAAAAAATTTGTCATTTTTTCTTATGAAATGTAGAGAATTTTTTGGTAAGGTAAAAAAAAAAAATAAAAATTTTTGGTGGAAAATTGAGGGAAATTATGCTCTCGCAAATTTTTGAGGTCAGCGATATTCACAAATCGGCGATTTTGCCGATTTTGGGCCCCCCATTTTGGGGCCAATTCATTATTCCAATAACCCAAATTTTAGCATTTCACTAGTATTACTTCTATTCTATCGATTGAGACAAGAAATCCCCAAAGTCCAACTGTTTCAACACAAAAAAAAAGTGATGGGAAATTTTTAAATTTTGGGCCCAATTTAACACAAAGTTAAAAATACCAATTTTCAAAAAGGGTCCGAATGAACATGAGGCATTCCGGGCAAAAAACTAAATTTCCTCTTTTTTATTGTTATGTTTTGGTTTACAAATAAATTCCATTTTGATTTTTTTTTCACAAAGAATTTTTATTCCACCAAAAAATAGAAGTTTTACTGTTGCAATACTGAAAAATTTTTTAAAAATATCATCCCATATTTGAATTATATTGCCCCACCAGCTGATGTTATTAGACGGTGAGGCGTTTTTTTACTTTTGAATTCGGCAAAAATTTAACATTTCTGCTACTTTGAGTCGTTTCAACCCTTTTCCCCAGTGCAAAAACCCAATCAAAATCATCTCTTTTTCTGTAATTTTCTTCCATTCTATCAAATGAACCAAGAAATCGCAAATACAAAAAAAAAACTACGAAAAAAACCTGCAAAGTTTGCTGTTTTAATCGAAAAATCATGTTTCATTTTTTTTTTCTTTTAAACACGTGTCTGCGGATCTGTTTTATGTGGTGCAAATACCACATAAGTATTCTCTATATCTAGGCCCAAAAGTACCTACAGTTTATCGAGTGAGTGAGCTATGGCGTAGATCTACGGTTTTGGGCCCTGAAAAAAAGCCGTAATTTTACGGGCGGGACCCGAAAGGGGGAATAAGTGATTGAACGTTGGGGAAAAATTTTGGGGAGAAACTATCTCACCTCATTTAGAAAACCTTCTATGGAAAATGGTGTTCCCGAAAAAAATTTAAATCTTAAAACTGGTGAATAGTGATTTTCGACAATGATGGTCCCAGGTCCCCCAAAGGCCACTTGGAAAAATTGTGACCCTATATCCCATGCAAATGGAATCTCAGGACAGGTGATCTTTAAGCAAGGTGTAGTGAATAAGGGACAATAAATAAACTATTCCGTTAAATTTACCAGTGTTAAAAACAAAATTTGATTCCCCAGAAACCACACCGACTAAAGTGTTAGAAAGACAAGCGCAGTGGTGGGGGTGAAAAAAATCAAATTAATTTAAGTGAAATAGTTCCCCTGCAGCGAACCTCCGCCGCCCCCCAGTGTGGAGAAAATTTCTCCAGGAGGGGGTATCCCCCCCCTTTCAGCCCCTTTAAACCCCCTTCCCCGCCCCTTTCAGCCAAGGGGGGCCAACCCCTCTCAAAAGGGTAAATTCTTGTTTATGTACAGCGAGTTTTTGACCGATGCGCCATATGTGACGGGCTCGACGCCCCGTGCGGTCCTGTTTTGCAAGGTTTTTTAATAAAGACAGTACACTCTTACTTTAGCGGGAAAATTAAGGGAAAACCCTGCTCCCATTTTATTACATAGTAAAGATAGGGGACATTGTTGTCTATGCTTAAGACGCAAGAACAAACATTTGCTTTGCCTCATGGGGATGGAAAGGGAAGCAAATTCATGCAGCTTTTTCCTTTGTGAAAGGGGCAGTACGGCGTGGGGTGCTGTGGCGTTTTCAGATTTCTTTTGGGGCTTACGAGGTGACACTGTGCCAGGATAACCAACAAAGAACGATCTGTGCGTTAGTGTGAACAAAGTATCTCATAAACCACAATAAACACTTAATAAAAGTGTGATCAGCTTCTTTAGTGATAAGATTGTGAACAATAAAGACAAATCTTGTGGAACATAGTGTACCAGTGTGCGTATTCTTAGACTATGGAAGACGTGGACATCCAAGGACACTTCAGCTTCTATCAAGTCACCGATATCTGTCGAAGGTGTGAAGAACACCATAGCTCACGCTACAAGAGCAAGGTAGGTTACGAATTTCTTGTAGTACGGGGGACTGTGCAGTTCTTGAGTCGCAAGGAGTTTGTAATCAACCTATAGTCGGCAGTGAGGTGCGGACTTTTGAGTCCAAACAAGTATGTAATTTGTCAGCAATCAGTGAATGAAATATGCTGACGTAACACCCCCTAGGGGTAATTTATAATCTTACAAATTATAACTCTTTACAGCCCGTTGAGAGATGACTTCGACAGCTTCTCAAGACCTCGTCTGCAGGGGCGGCTGTGCAGGCGATGAGCTGTCTTTCTAAGTTACGTACAAACTCTTTAAACTTAGCTGATAATGCCATTTCTCAACAAAAGAAGTATCCAAAACAGTTGGGATCCTCTCCAAGATACGATACTACGTGCTGCAAAATGCCCTTCTCACACTATACCACTCACTTATTTATCCATACCTCACCTATGCTATTTGTGCTTGGGGATCAACTGCACCAACACACCTAAAGCCAATAATAACCCAACAAAAAGCTGCAGTAAGAATAATCACTAAATCCCATCCCTGGCAACACACCCCCCCACTCTTCAAAGATCTAAACTTACTCCCTGTTCAGTACATCCACACTTACTACTGTGCAATCTACATCTACAGGACCTTAAACTCCAATATCAACCTTACCTAAACGCTTTCTTGATAGTTGTGACAGAACCCACAGGCATAACACCAGACACAAACACCTCTACGACATTCCCAGTGTCCGACTAAACCTTTACAAAACTTCAATGTATGTCAAAGGCCCTAAAATCTGAACACCCTACCTGAGAACTCTAGAACTGCAGACAACATTCATCACCTTCAAAACAACCATTAGAAAACATCTTATCTCCCTGATACACCCCGTCAACTAACTACACGAATACCACATGGTGGTTCACACTTACACTCACTCACCCATTTGACCATAAACAGAAATATTATTCTCAATCTTAAAATAATGAATCCTGTGATACTCCAATACTGAAACTATGTACTGTGCCAAAACAAAAGCATTCACATTGCTAAACTCACAAACTAGTATTTAGTCACTTAGCCATAATACCAGCTTACCTCATAATTTGTAATATTTTAAAATTAAGAATTAAACTAAGTCTGCCCGAAATGCCTAGCCATGCTAGGTGTTCTAGTGGTACACTCTGTAATCATTATTTTACTACATGTAAACCACACAATAACCAAATTCTGTAAACTCAGCATTGCAATCCTTATAGAGAATAAACTTAGAATTTGAATTTGAATTTGAATTATCACAGCACATATAAATTATGCAATAAATGCCAGACAACAAGTTTACACTAACTTATATTAAGTTAGAAATATAATTTTTTTTTATTATCACACCGGCCGATTCCCACCAAGGCAGGGTGGCCCGAAAAAGAAAAACTTTCACCATCATTCACTCCATCACTGTCTTGCCAGAAGGGTGCTTTACACTACAGTTTTTAAACTGCAACATTAACACCCCTCCTTCAGAGGCAGGCACTGTACTTCCATCCCCAGGACTCAAGCCCGGGCCCTGCCGGTTTCCCTGAATTCCCTTCATAAATGTTACTTTGCTCACACTCCAACAGCACGTCAAGTATTAAAAACCATTTGTCTCCATTTACTCCTATTTAAAAACGCTCACGCATGCCTGCTGGAAGTCCAAGCCCCCCGCACACAAAACCTCCTTTACCCCTCCTCCAACCCTTCCTAGGCCGACCCCTACCCCGCCTTCCTTCCACTACAGACTGATACACTCTTGAAGTCATTCTGTTTCGCTCCATTCTCTCTACAGTCCAACCACCTCAACAACCCTTCCTCAGCCCTCTGGAAAACGTTTTGGTAATCCCGCACCTCCTCCTAATTTCCCAAAACTACGATTCTCTGCATTATATCACACCAACATTGCCCTCAGACATGACATCCCCACTCCCTCCAGCCTTCTCCTCGCGGGCAACATTCATCACCCACGCTTCACACCCATATAAGAGCGTTGGTAAAACTATACTCTCATACATTCCCCTCTTTGCCTCCAAGGACAAAGTTTTTGTCTCCACAGACTCCTAAGTGCCACTCACTCTTTTTCCCTCTCAATTCTATGATTCACCTCATCTTTCATGACCCATCCGCTGACACGTCCACTCCCAAATATCTGAATACGTTCACCTCCTCCATCTCTCTCCCTCCAATCTGATATTAAAATCTTTCATCACCTAATCTTTTTGTTATCCTCAAAACCCTTACTCTTTCCTGTATTCACCTTTAATTTTTCTTTTGCACACCCTACCAAAATTCATCCACCATCTCTGCAACTTCTTTTTCAGAATTCCCAACATCACAGTGTCTCAGCAAAGAGCAGCTGTGACAACCCCCACTTTGTGTGTGATTCTTTATCTTTTAACTCCACGCCTCTTCCCAAGACCCTCGCATTTACTTCTCTTAAAACCCCCATCTAAAATATATTAAACAACCACGGTGACATCACACATCCTTGTCTAAGGCCTACTTTTACTGGGAAAAAATTTCCTCTTTCCTACATACTCTACTTGAGCCTCACTATCCTCGTAAAAACTCTTCACTGCTTTTCAGTAACTTACCTCCTACACCATACATTGAAACATCTGCCACATTGCCCCCTATCCACCCTGTCATACGCCTTTTCCAAATCCTAAATGCCCCCAAAGACCTCTTTAGCCTTATCTAAATACTGTTCACTTTATGTTTCACTGTAAAAAACCTGGTCCACACACCCCCTACCTTTTCCCAAAGCCCCCTTGTTCATCTGCTACCTATTCTCCGTTTTTACTCTTAATTCTTTCAATTATAACTCTACCATACACTTTACCAGGTACACTCAACAGACTTATCCCCCTATAATTTTTGCACTCTCTTTTATCCCCTTTGCCTTTATACAAAGGAACTATGCATGCTCTCTGCCAATCCCTAGGTACCTTACCCTCTTCCATACATTTATTAAATAATTGCACCAAACCCCTCCAAAACTAAAATCCCCACCTGCTTTAACATTTCTATCTTTATCCCATCAATCCCCGGGTGCCCTTTCCCCTTTCATTTTACCTACTGCCTCACGAACTTCCCCCACACTCACAACTGGCTCTTCCTCACTCCTACAAGATGTTATTCCTCCTTGCCCTATACACGAAATCACAGCTTTCCCTATCTTCATCAACATTTAACAATTCCTCAAAATATTCCTTCCATCTTCCAATACCTCTAACTCTCCATTTAATAACTCTCCTCTCCTATTTTTAACTGACAAATCCCTTTGTTCTCTAGGCTTTCTTAACTTGTTAATCTCACTCCAAAACTTTTTCTTATTTTCAACAAAATTTGTTGATAACATCTCACCCACTCTCTCATTTGCTCTCTTTTTACATTGCTTCACCACTCTCTTAACTTCTCTCTTTTTCTCCATATACTCTTCCCTCCTTGCATCACTTCTACTTTGTAAAAACTTCTCATATGCTAACTTTTTCTCCCTTACTACTCTCTTTACATCATCATTCCACCAATCGCTCCTCTTCCCTCCTGCACCCACTTTCCTGTAACCACAAACTTCTGCGAACACTCAAAACACTACATTTTTAAACCTACCCATACCTCTTCGACCCATTGCCTATGCTCTCATTAGCCCATCTATCCTCCAATAGCTGTTTATATCTTACCTAAAATGCCTCCTCTTTTGTTTATAAAAAACCCTTTACCTCTCTCTTCCCTGATGCTTCTATTCTCCTTGATCCCCTCTACCTTTTACTCTCAGTGTAGCTACAACTAGAAAATGATCTGATATATCTGTGGCCCCTCTATAACATGTACATCCTGAAGTCTACTCAACAGTCTTTTATCTACCAAAACTAATCCAAAAAAACTACTGTCATTTCGCCCTACATCATATCGTGTATACTTATTTATCCTCTTTTTCTTAAAATATGTATTACCTTTTAAAATAAACCCCTTTCTATACAAAGTTCAATCAAAGGGCTCCCATTATCATTTACACTGGCAAACCCCAAACTTACCTACCACACCCTCTCTAAAAGTTTCTCCTACTTTAGCATTCAAGTCCCTACCACAATTACTCTCTCACTTGGTTCAAAGGCTCCTATACATTCACTTAAACATCTCCCCAAAATCTCTCTTCTCCTCTGCATTCCTCTCTTCTCCAGGTGCATAACACGCTTATTATGACCCACTTCTCGCATCCAACCTTTACTTTAATCCACATAATTCTTGAATTTACACATTCATATTCTCTTTTCTCCTTCCATAACTGATCATTTAACATTACTGCTACCCCTTCCTTTGCTCTAACTTCTCAGTACTCCAGATTTAATCCATTTATTTCCCCCCCCTGAAATCTCCTACCCCCCTTTAGCTTTTTTTCGCTTAGGGCCAGGACATCCAATTCTTTTTATTAAACATCGCAAAATCTGTTTCTTGTCATCGCACTACATCCAGCACATTTAAACAACCCCTTTTATAAAGTTTTTCTTCTTTTTTTTTAGTAATTGATAAGGAAAAGGGGGTTACTCCCATTCCCCGGGCATTTTAGCGCCTCAATGACACGCATGGTTACGGGGGAAAAGATTCTTTTCCATTTCCCCCATGGACAATAGAAGAAATAAAAAAAAACAAGAGCTATTTAGAAAAAGGAGAAAAACTAGATGTTGTATATAATATATGATGTGTTTGTCTGTGAAGTGTGACCCCAAGTGTAAAAATAGGAGTAGCAAGATTCCCTGTTATCTTGCGTGTTTATGAGCAGAAAAAAAGAAACCAGCAATCCTACCATATGAAAACAGTTAAGGTTTTTGTTTTACAGTATCTGGAGGACGGTAGTATTCCCCGGGTGGTTTTCTGCTACCAAACCCACTTTCCTACCTTAGAAAAAATTTAAAAAGGCATTAAAAACCAACAAAAAGGTAAGATACATACGGGGTACCTTATTACTTCTCTTAAAATATTAATATTAAAGAGTGGAGGTGAGGACGGGTGTTTTTAATAAAATCAAAAATGGCCCCCATACCCTCTAACTTGGCACCTAAACAAGGGCTTATGACTCCTCTTTTTTACAGTAAGCTTGATCCATCGTAAATGAGAGCCAATAGTTAATGAAAGGAAAATGAGAGAGAGAAGAGATACGAGTTCAGAAAATGGGGAAACACAATGAAAGGTAGGGGGCAATCATTGGTCGGGCGAAAAAAATTTGTTTTTCCACTTTTAGTTCATTCACTTTACTTTTTAAAGGTTTGAAAAATTTTACCTCACAATGGGATGTTTGAAGTGCATGGTGTGTGAGATGAAAGAAAAGAGTTTGTGATGTTATGAATAAAAAGAAGGGAGTCCGGGCCCCTAAGCAAAACAAAGCTGGGGGGGGGTAGGGGATTTGGTAAGGGAAAAAATAAATGGGTTTAAAATTGGGGAGTATTGAGAAAGTTAGAGCAAAGGGAAGGGTTAACAATAAATGTTGAGGGTCATTATGGAAGGAAAAAAGGAAAAATATAAATGTGTAAATTCAAGGATTATGTGGATTAAAGTAAAGGCTGGATGCGAAAAGTGGGTCTAATAAGCGTGTATCAATGGAAAGAGAGAGTTTAGAGGAGAGAGAAAAATTTTTGGGGAAATGTTAAGTGAATGTATAGGAACCTTTGCCCAATTTGGGAGTAATTGTGGTAGGGGACCTGAAGTGAAGTGGAGAAACTTTTAGAGGGGGTTGTGGTGGAAATTTTGGGGTGCCAGGTGTAATGAAAATGGGGCTTTTGATTGAATTTGTATAAAAAGGGGTTTATTTATAGGTAATACATATTTTAAAGAAAAGAGGAAAAATAAACTTATGATGTAGATATGTGTAGGAAAAATGACAGTAATTTTTGGGGTTATGTATCGGGATAGAAGGGTTTTGAGTAGACTTCAGGATGTACATGTTTATAGGGGGCCACGATTATCAGATCATTTTTTTGTTTCCCTAAAAGAGAGTAAAAAGTAGAGGGGATACAAGGAGAATAGAAGCTCGGGGAAAAGAGAGAGGTAAAGGTTTATAAACAAAAAGGGAGGGTTAGGGTAAAATTTAATAGTATTGGAGGATAGTGGGGGTAATGGAGCATAGGGAATGGGGTTTCCCAGAGGTATGGGGTAGGTTTAAAAAAGTAGTGTTAGAGTGTTCAGCAGAAGTTTTTGGTTACAGGAAAGTGGGTGGGGGGGAAGAGGAGCGTGGTGGAAAGTGATGTAAAGAGAGTGTAAGGGAGAAAAAAAATAAGCTATGAGAAGTTTTTTCAAAGTAGAAGTAATGCAAAGGGGGGAGGGGAGTTATGGAGAAAAAGAGAGAGGTTAAGAGAGTGGTGAAACAATGTAAAAAGGAGCAAATGAGAGAGTGGTGAGATGTTATAACAAATTTTGTTGAAAAAAAAAAAAGTTTTTGGGGTGAGATTAACAAGTTAAGGAAAACCTAGAGAAATATGGATCTTCAGTTAAAATAAGAGGGAGGAGTTATTAAATGGAGAGTTGAGGTACTTGAAGAGGAATGAAATTTTGGGGAATTGTTTTAAAAGTTTATGAAGATAGGGAAGCGTGATTTCGTGTTAGGGAAGGGGAAAAAACTCTTTTTAGGAGTGAGGAAAAAGCAGTTGTGAGTGTGGGGGAAGTTCGTGAGGAAATAGGTAAAAGAAAGGGGGTAAAGCAGCGGGGGTTGATGGGATAAGATAGAAATGTTAAAAGAGGGGGGGGGGATATGTTTTGGAGTGGTTGGGCTATTATTTAATAAATGTATGGAAGAGGGGAAGGACCTAGGGATTTGGGAGAGGTATGAACAGTTTCCTTTGTATAAAAGGGAAAGGGGACAAAAGAGAGTGCAAAAAATTAAAGGGGAAAGTCTGTTGAGTAACCCGGTAAAGTGTATGGGAGAGTTATTATTGAAAAAATTAAGAGTAGAGGAGAATGGTAGAGTGAACAAGGAGGCTTTAGGAAAGGTTAGGGGGTGTGTGGACCAGGTGTTTACAGTGAAACATATAAGTGAACAGTATTTAGATAAGGCTAAAGAGGTTTTTGTGGCATTTATGGATTTGGAAAAGGCATATGACAGGGTGGATAGGGGGGCAATGTGGCAGATGTTGCAGGTGTATGGTATAGGAGGTAGGTTACTGAAAGCAGTGAAGAGTTTTTACGAGGATAGTGAGGCTCAAGTTAGAGTATGTAGGAAAGAGGGAGATTATTTCCCAGATAAAGTAGGCCTTAGACAAAGATGTGTGATGTCACCGTGGTTGTTTAATATATTTATAGATGGGGCTGTAAGAGAAGTAAATGCGAGGGTCTTGGCAAGAGGCGTGGAGTTAAAAGATAAAGAATCACACATAAAGTGGGAGTTGTCACTGTTGCTCTTTGCTGATGACACTGTGCTCTTGGGTGATTCTGAAGAGAAGTTGCAGAGGTTGGTGGATGAATTTGGTAGGGTATGCAAAAGAAGAAAATTAAAAGTGAATACAGGAAAGAGTAAGGTTATGAGGATAACAAAAAGATTAGGTGATAAAAGATTGGATATCAGATTGGAGGGAGAGAGTATGGAGGAGGTGAATGTATTCAGATATTTGGGAGTGGACGTGTCAGCAGATGGATCTATGAAAGATGAGGTGAATCATAGAATTGATGAGGGGAAAAGGATGAGTGGTGCACTTAGGAGTCTGTGGAGACAAAGAACTTTGTCCTTGGAGGCAAGGAGGGGAATGTATGAGAGTATAGTTTTACCAACATGGTGCAAAGCATGGGTGATGAATGTTGCTGCAAGGAGAAGGCTGGAGGCAGTGGAGATGTCATGTCTGAGGGCAATGTGTGGTGTGAATATAATGCAGAGAATTCGTAGTTTGGAAGTTAGGAGGAGGTGTGGGATTGCCAAAACTGTTGTCCAGAGTGCTGAGGAAGGGTTGTTGAGGTGGTTCGGACATGTAGAGAGAATGGAGCAAAACAGAATGACTTCAAGAGTGTATCAGTCTGTAGCAGAATGAAGGCGGGGTAGGGGTCAGCCTAGGAAAGGTTGGAGGGAGGAGTTAAAGGAGGTTTTGTGTGCGAGGGGCTTGGACTTCCAGCGGGCATGCGTGAGCGTGTTTGATAGGAGTGAATGGAGACAAATGGTTTTTAATACTTGACGTGCTGTTGGAGTGTGGGCAAAGTAACATTTATGAAGGGTTTCAGAGAAACCGGCAGGCCGGTCTTGAGTCCTGGAGATGGGAAGTACAGTGACTGCACTCTGAAGGAGGGGTGCTAATGTTGCAGTTTAAAAACTGTAGTGTAAAGCACCCTTCTGGCAAGACAGTGATGGAGTGAATGATGGTGAAAGTTTTTCTTTTTTGGGCCATCCTGCCTTGGTGGGAATTGGCCAGTGTGTTAATAAATAATAAAAAAAAAAATTACCTCACAATACAAGTACTCTTACATTGTGTACAAGTTGTACAAGTTAGTGCAGAATAACAAACAGCAACACTCCCATTCTCATGCAACACACCATTTTTAGAGTGAAGATATTATTATTATTATTATTATTATTATCATCATCATAAGAAAAAAGCGCTAAACCCACAAGGGTCGTGAATTGTTATAGAGTGAAGGCATATGAAAGGAATATTTTTGACTAGAGAAAACTTAATTCTTCCGACACTACCTACACAGCCGCTTTGTAAACAAATCTCATATTTAAGTCAATTTTTATTCTGTGAGTATATGTATCATGTTTGTATGCTATGTAACGGGTTTCTTATATAATTTTGGAAAATATCATAGATGGATTAATGAAAATGTCTATATTAATGTGCCAAAGAGTGATTATTATTACGTAGTATTGGCGTCATGAGTAGATAGACTCTTAGCGATTTTAATGTGTACCTGCACAATAGCACAGTGTGTAAATATATTTAGGTACAGGTACACATAAGTATAATTATCAGAGTACATATAAAATACAGTGGACCCCCGCATACCGTACGCATCACATAACGTTCAATCCGCATACCGCTCGCTTTTATCGCAAAAATTTTGCCTCGCATACCGCTCAAAAACCCGCTCACTGCTCTTCGTCCGAGACGCGTCCAATGTGCGCCCTTAGCCAGCCTCACATGTGCCGCCGGTGGCACTGTTTACCAGCCAGCCTCCGCGGTAACATCCAAGCATACAATCGGAACATTTCGTATTATTACAGTGTTTTTGGTGATTTTATCTGCAAAATAAGTGACCATGGGCCCCAAGAAAGCTTCTAGTGCCAACCCTACAGCAATAAGGGTGAGAATTACTATAGAGATGAAGAAAAAGATCATTGATAAGTATGAAAGTGGAGTGCGTGTCTCCGAGCTGGCCAGGTTGTATAATAAACCCCAATCAACCATCGCTACTATTGGTGATACAGCTGCTGCTGCTGCTGTACCACCGTCAGCTGCTGCTGTAGTACCGTCTGCTGCTGCTGTAGCATCATCTGCTGCTGCTGTAGCACTGTCAGCTGCTGCTGTAGTACCGTCTGCTGCTGCTGTACCACCGTCAGCTGCTGCTGCTGCTGCTGTACCACAGTCAGCTGCTGCTGTAGTACCGTCTGCTGCTGCTGTAGCATCGTCTGCTGCTGCTGTACCACCATCAGCTGCTGCTGTAGTACCGTCTGCTGCTGCTGTAGCATCGTCTGCTGCTGCTGTAGCCCTGTCAGCTGCTGCTGCTGCTGCTATAGCACTGTCAGCTGCTGCTGCTGCTGCTGTAGCACCGTTGTTGGTGTGGCTTATTGAGAATACCAAGAAACAATTAACCCGAGGATTTGGCACCCAGGATAACCCAAAAAAGTCAGTGTCATCGAAGACTGTCTAACTTATTTCCATTGGGGTCCTTAATCTTGTCTCCCAGGATGCAACCCACACCAGTCGACTAACACCCAGGTGAACAGGGAAAAATGCCTGGAACTAGTGCTCATATTGGTGAATTTAAAGCCAGCAAAGGTTGGTTTGAGAGATTTAAGAATCATAGTGGCATACACAGTGTGATAAGGCCTGTTCTGGAAGAAAATGCCAAACAGGACTTACAGTACTCAGGAGGAAAAGGCACTCCCAGGACACAGTGTCTCATCAGTCATTGCTGCATCTTCAATAAAGGTAAGTGTCATTTATTCTTCATTTAGTAGAGTAGTACATGCACAATATATATTGTGCATGTACTACTCTACTATTGTGCATGTATCCTTCTCTTTGTGTGTAGGAAAATGTATATTTCATGTGGTAAAAAAAATTTTTTCATACTTTTGGGTGTCTTGCACGGATTAATTTGATTTCCATTATTTCTTATGGGGAAAATTCATTCGCATACCGATCATTTCGCATAACAATGAACCCTCTTGCACGGATTAAAGTCGCTATGCGGGGGTCCACTGTATGCAATAACTTTAAAACGCTTGAAATTCTGGAAAGTTTCCAGACATAATAGATGTGGTCATGAAGAATGTAAACAAACTGGGTGGGGCGCACCATATTTGAAAGACCGCTTGCCGTATAGCAAATTTTAGTCATAATTTTACATCGTTGTATTTGCGGAACGCCGTAAGGCGAAACACCGTAAAGCGGGGCCCTACTGTACCTGGAAAGTACTCGAGGGCCTGGTCTCAAATCTGCACACTGCTATAACAATATGCTGGAGTGAGAGATATGGAAGGAAGCGCAAATAAACCCAGTGAGGAACAGGTGTGCAGTGGGGTCAGTAAGGGAATGCTGTATCAACATTCGGGGTCCCAGACTATTCAACATCTTATCAGAAGATATCAGAAACATGGCTAGAACAAGTGAAGAAGCTTTCAAAAGTAAACTGGACAAATATCTTTGCCAGGTGCCAGATCAACCAGGCTGTGATGGATATGTGGGGCAGTGGGCCTCCAGCAGCAACAGACTGGTTGACCAAGCAAGCACCAGATGAGCCTGTCCCATGGACGGGCTCCGAGAGTGGTGAAACATTCGAAACTCTTCAAAGGTACATCTAAAGCACATACACACTTAGAAAATCCTAGAGGGATTAGTACCAAACTTGCACACGAAAATCACTCCCTATGAAAGCAAAAGACTCGGCAGACGATGCAACATACCCCCAATGAAAAGCCACTAGCATGATAAGAGACAACACAGTAAGTGAGAGGGGCCCAAGACTGTTCAACTGCCTCTCAGCATACATAAAGGAGATTACCAATAGACTCCTGGCTGTCTTCATGAAGGTGATGGACAGGCACCTAGAGTCAGTACCTGAACAGACGGGCTGTGGTTCGTATGTCAGTTTTCGTTGGGCCAGCAGTAACAACCTGGTTGATCAGGCCATTATCCACCATGAGGCCTGGTCACAGACCGGGCCACAGGGGCGTTGATGCCCGAAACAATCTCTGGGCATACCTAACACCTCACACACTCAACACCTGAGCACCTACCACCTCACCTACTCAACACCTGAGCACCTAACACCTCACCCACTCAACACCTAAGCACCTGACATTTCACACACTCAAGACCAGAGCACCTAACACTTCACACACTCAACACCTGAGAACTTAACACCTCACCCACTCAACACATGAGCATCTAACACCTCATACTTAATACTTGAGTGCCTAACACCTCACACTCAACACCTGAGCACCTAACATCTCACACACTCAACACCTAACACCTCATACACACTCAACACCTACACACCTAACACCTCACACACTCAACACCTGAGCACTTAACACCTCACCCATTCAACACATGAGTACATAACACCTCACACACTCAATACCTCACATACTCAACACCTGAGCACCTAACACCTCACACACTCAACACCTGAGTACCTAACACCTCACCCACTCAATACCTGAGCACCTAACACCTCACCCACTCAATACCTGAGCACCTAACACCTGGAGTTAACCTGGAGAGAGCTCCAGGGGTGAACACCCCCGTGGCCCGGTCTGTGACCAGGCCTCATGGTGGATCAGAGACTGATCAACCAGGCTGTTACTGCTGGCTGCACGCAATCTAACATACGAGCCACAGCCCGGCTGGTCAGGTCCCAACTTTAGGTGCTTGTCCAGTGCCAGCTTGAAAACTGCCAGGGGTCTATTGGTAATCCCCCTTATGTATGCTGGGAGGCAGTTGAACAGTCTCGGGCCCCTGACACTTATTGTATTGTCTCTTAACGTGCTAGTGACACCTCTGCTTTTCATTGGGGGGATGTTGCACCTCAAATACTTAACACCTGAGCACCTAACAACTCAAACTGAGCACATTTATTTATTTATTTATTTATTTTATGTCTTTGCAAACAGTACATTGAGATTTTGTATTTACAATAGTTGGTTGCAATGCAAAGAGAGCATCTATTATGCCCAGGCATTATGGGCCAACTTAACATTATTGGCTTACAGTCTACTTAATACTAAGGAGTATATCATAGTTGCACAGTAGGATAGTAATTATTTCATAGTTGTACGGTAGAATATTAATTATATGTGAATCAAAATTTGTATAATACATAGATATAATTATTCGAAAATGCTTTTTGTGAAAACAATGATTCAATTATATTCCTGTCAACAATGGATAAAAGGTTCAATGTGATTGTTTCAGTAATGATGTGGGAGTACATAGGTGAGTAAGTGTGTACTGAGTATTTAGCATTTAGTCTAGGGTGATTAAGTGGCTCTTGAGAAGAGTCTTAAATTGATTTTCAGACTGGGTTACTTTAATATCTTCTGGTAATGAATTCCATATTTTGGGGCCCTTTATGTGCATAGAGTTTTTACAGAGCGTGATATGGACACGAGGTATATCAAAAAGAGATCTGTGTCTTGTGTTGTGGTCATGTGTCCTGTTTAGGTTGGTGAGGAGAAGTTTGAGTGGAGGGTTTATATTTGCGTGTATTGTTCTGTGTATGTAGTAGGCACATGAATAAGTATGGATGTTCTTAATGGTAGGCAGATTCAGACTTTTGAAAATTGGTGGAGTATGCTGGCAGGAGTGGGAATTTGTTATCATTCTTACTGCTGCCTTTTGCTGGGTTATTAGAGGTTTTAGGTGATTGGATGTTGTTGATCCCCATGCACAAATTCCATGTGTAAGATAAGGGCATATGAGTAAATGATACAGTGCCAGGAGAGCTGATTGTGGAACATAGTACCTTATCTTTGATAGTATGCCTACAGTCTTGGAGATTTTCTTGGTGATTTGTTGTATGTGTGTGTCCGGAACTTAAGGCTACTGTCAAGGTGGATACCTAGGAATTTTCCCTCTGTGAGTCTTTTGACTGATGATCCATTTAGCGTTATGTTAATTGGATCATTTGCAGCTTTGTTTCCAAACTGAATGAAATAGGTTTTATCAGTGTTCAGGGTAAGTTTGTTAGTCATCATCCAGGCAGATATTTTCTGTAATTCAGCATTGACTGTGTTTGCTAGTATGACTGTGTTTGAGTGAGAAAAGACATATGTAGTGTCATCTGCAAATAATGTGGGTTTGAGTAGCTGTGATGCATTCAGTAGATCATTGATGTAGATGAGAAAGAGGAGTGGTCCAAGGACGCTTCCTTGTGGGACTCCTACTGTGATTGGTTGGGTGGAAGAGTTTGCATCATTTGCATACACATATTGAGTTCTATTATTAAGGTATGATTTTAGGTAGTTGAAGGAGTGGCCTCTGATACCATAGTGCATTAATTTGGAGTACAGCAATTCATGGTCGACTGTATCGAAAGCTTTACGTAAATCAATGAAAATGCCCAGCGGGACTTCTTTCTTTTCAAGTGCGGTATATATTAGTTCTAGCATGTGTATGACAGCATCATTTGTGCTTTTATTATTCCTGAATCCAAACTGACAAGGGTTTAACATGTTGTGTGAAACGAGGTAGGAATAGATCCGTCTATGAATTAATTTTTCAAAGATTTTAGGGAGCAGTGGTAAGTTAGATAATGGTCTAAAATTATTCAAGTCAGCTTGGTCACCTCCTTTATGGATCGGAGTGACCCTCGCTATTTTGAGGATTGTTGGGAAGGTAGATGATTCAATGGATTTGTTAAAGAGCACTGCAATAATTGGTGACAATACTTGAGAAGCTTTTTTGTACATAAAAGCAGGCAAGTTGTTTATGTCTCCTCCCTTGTTTATAAGGGTGTTTATGATGAGCGTAACATCAATGGGGTTGGTTGGAGCTAGGAATAGCGTCTTTGAGTAGGTACCTTTGAGGTAGTCTGATGGATGGGTGTTTGTGCTTGGTATTTTGTTTGCTAAATTTTTTCCTATGGTGGAGAAGAAAACATTAAGTCTGTTTGCTGTTTCGGTTGGAGTGAGTAGGTGTGAGTAGGTGTGAGTGGGGGTTCATCTGATTTTGCTAGATTGATTGTTTTGTTTTTGGATAACTTTTTAGTTCCAAGAATTTCAGATAGAGTTTTCCAGGGTTTTTTCATATCACCTTTGATGTTATGTAATCTATTTTCATAATACAATTTTTTTGACCTTCTTATCAGGCTGGTAAGTGCTGATGAGTAACTTTTCGACTGTTCTCTAGTTATTTGACCCATTCTATACTGTTTTTCATATTTGTGCTTTGTGTTAATGAATTTGAGGATGCTTGGTGTTAGCCAGGGATTATTCAGTCTCTTTGCTGTGATCTGTTTAGTTTTTTCTGGGGCAATGTCTGTTATAGAGGCATTGGGCTTTTTTTAGAAAATTATTTATACATTAATTCATATCTCTATATGTTTCGAGCTCATTTTGCCAATCGATGTTATTCATAGCTGCTATAAAGTTGTTAACGGCTGTCTCGTTATGTAGTCTGAAGGTGACTTTAGTAATGTCTTGTGGCAGTTTGCCCAGATTAGTTATGAGAAAGGTTGGGTAGTGGTCTGTAGTGTTGACTGTGATTATGCCTGATTTTAAAGGGGATATGGTGTTTGTCCAGATGTGGTCTATTAAGGAGAATCTTGTCTTGGAGATTCTTGTAGGTTTAGATATTGCTGGTAGCAACAGGCAGTTACTCATTGTGTTTGTGAATTCGGTTACTTGTGGATCCTGGTCGTGTAGTATGTTTATGTTGAAATCTCCTGTTAATAGTAGGTGGTCTTTATTCATGTGTGCATCTGTAATCATGTTTCCTAGTTTTCACTAAAGTGATAAATGTTTGACTGTGGTACTCTGTAGATGTTTATAATTGAGGGGTTTTTGCAGGTCTTTTGATTTAAATTTGGCTATGATAAACTCTCCATGTTTGTCCCTTGTGGAAGATTTATTGATACATTCAAGTTGATTTGAGTAGTATATAGGTGTTCCTCCCCCTTGCTGGTCTGTTCTACAGTTGTGTATGGCCATGTAGCCAGGAATGGTATAGAAATCTGTAATATCAGGCTTAAGCCAGGTTTCTGTGAGTGTGATGATTGATATATTGGAATGAAGGGAACTGAGTAATGTTTGCTCAAGGATCTGACATTGTAGTTAAAGACGGTTATGTTATTGTTTGCACTGAGTAATGTCTTTGCTTGGTCTGCTGTATAGTAATTACAGTTACTGTTTGATTCGTGTAATTCATTTTTTAAAAAGTTTACGTTAGGATCTATGCCTGTAATCATAGGATGAGAGTAATTTTACAAACTAGATTTTCTGAGTAAAATGATATAAGATTTATAATGAATCTACAACTAGACTTATGACTAAGACACCGTGATTAATCTAAAACTTTTAAAAATTTGAAAGAAAAAGGGATTATTACAGAATAGATAATTCAGTTATACAATTAGGCATCTAATAGCACCTTAAGTATTTTAACAAGTGAGTTTATGAACTACAGTAGATATTTACAGCTAAAATAAAGGAGCCAATGAATATAATAATAAAAGAATGTATTAAAAGCAAAATCAGTAGCACCTGAGGTAGTCAATAGCACCTGGAGTATTTTAATAAATGTGACTATATGGACAAGAGAGAGAGAGAGAGAAAAAAAGCACCTAATACCTTACATGCTCAACACCTGAGCATCTAATAACTCACATACTCAACACCTGAGCCCCTAATACCTCACATACTCAACACATGAGTACCTAACACCTCATACTCAATACTTGAGCACCTAACACCTCACACACTCAACACCTGAGTGCCTAACACCTCACACACTCAACACCTGAACACCTAACACCTCAAATACTTAACACATGAGCACCTAACACCTCATACTGAACACATGAGCACCTAATACCTCACACACTCAACACCTGAGCACCTAACACCTGACACATTCAACACCTAAGCACATAACACCCCACATACTCAACATCTGAGCACCTACCACCTCACACACTCAACACCTGAGCACCTAACACCTCATACTTAACACCTGAGCACCTAATACCTCACATGCTCGATGCCTGAGCACCTATCACCTCATACTCAACACCTGAGCACCTAATACCTCACAAACTCAATACCTGAGTCCCTAATACCTCACATATTCAACACATGAGCATCTAAAACCTCATGCTCAACACTTGCACACCTAACACACTCAACACCTGAGTACCTAACACCTCACATACCTGACACTCAACACCTGAGCACCTAACACCTGACACTCACCTAGCGTCAAAGACCTGGGAGTAATCATGTCGGAGGATCTCACCTTCAAGGACCATAACATTGTATCAATCGCATCTGCTAGAAAAATGACAGGATGGATAATGAGAACCTTCAAAACTAGGGAGGCCAAGCCCATGATGACACTCTTCAGGTCACTTGTTCTATCTAGGCTGGAATATTGCTGCACTCTAACAGCACCTTTCAAGGCAGGTGAAATTGCCGACCTAGAAAATGTACAGAGAACTTTCACGGCGCGCATAACGGAGATAAAACACGTCAATTACTGGGAGCGCTTGAGGTTCCTAAACCTGTATTCCCTGGAACGCAGGAGGGAGAGATACATGATTATATACACCTGGAAAATCCTAGAGGGACTAGTACCGAACTTGCACACGAAAATCACTCACTACGAAAGCAAAAGACTTGGCAGACGATGCAACATCCCCCAATGAAAAACAGGGGTGTCACTAGCACGTTAAGAGACCATACAATAAGTGTCAGGGGCCCGAGACTGTTCAACTGCCTCCCAGCATACATAAGGGGGATTACCAACAGACCCCTGGCAGTCTTCAAGCTGGCACTGGACAAGCACCTAAAGTCAGTTCCGGATCAGCCGGGCTGTGGCTCGTACGTTGGTTTGCGTGCAGCCAGCAGCAACAGCCTGGTTGATCAGGCTCTGATCCACCAGGAGGCCTGGTCACAGACCGGGCCGCGGGGGCGTTGACCCCCGAAACTCTCTCTAGGTAAACTCCAGGTAAACTCAACACCTGAGGACCTAACACCTGACACTCAACACCTAACATCTCATACTCAACACCTGAGCACGTAACACACTCAACAACGGAGCATCTAACACCGGAGTACCTAACAACGGAGCACCTAACACCGGAGTACCTAACACCTGAGCAGCTAACACCTGAGACTCAACAAGACACAGACAGTCATGTCCGGCTCCTCGCCTCCTTAATACACTATATTTCATGGTTCAAAGTTTCTTTACATGAATGTTGTGTTATAATAAAGTTGTCACTCACCTGTTAGAGAGAAGAAACAACAAGTGGTGACCAGAATCAACTTTTGTTATCTTTGTTTGGTTTATAAGGACGACTGACAACTTACGAAGTATCGAACCCAAATTCCAGATGTTTCGGGAAGATTTGTTACCTTAAGCCGGACCATGAATGAAACTTTTGTAACTTGTGAGTTCATTGCTATCAGAACTTTGGGGTCCAGTCCCTGGACTCATTATGTACCTCTGCAATGGAAATAAATGGTATAAAATACCGACACAATGGCAATATAAACACAAATGCAGTATAATGTGATCCTTTATTGACTACGTTTCGCCCACACAGTGGGCTTTTTCAAGTCACAAACAGAACTACCTGGGGTGGAAGGAACGCGAGTATTTATAGTCCGGCTGAGGTCAGGTGAAGAATGCTGCATCTGATGATGTACCGAGTTGGGTTGTAGAGTCTAAAAACTTGGGTAGCTTGGAAAGGAGACTGGACAAGTTTGTGAGCAGACCTTAAGAACACTGTAGAAGGTCTGCTCACAAACTTGTCCAGTCTCCTTTCCAAGCTACCCAAGTTTTTAGACTCTACAACCCAACTCGGTACATCATCAGATGCAGCATTCTTCACCTGACCTCAGCCGGACTATAAATACTCGCGTTCCTTCCACCCCAGGTAGTTCTGTTTGTGACTTGAAAAAGCCCACTGTGTGGGCGAAACGTAGTCAATAAAGGATCACATTATACTGCATTTGTGTTTATATTGCCATGTACCTCTGCAATCTTTAGACTACCGCCCACAGGATGGGTATGATGTGCATAATAAACATATTAAACTAACTAAACTGAAAGAAAGTAACAAAAAGTTCTTTTGTTTATAGAGAGATTTAGATTTTTTAGATTTTGCCACCGAAGTGGCTAGTTTATTGTGCACCCCATAAGATAAGATAAGATAAGATTTCGTTCGGATTTTTAACCCCGGAGGGTTAGCCACCCAGGATAACCCAAGAAAGTCAGTGCGTCATCGAGGACTGTCTAACTTATTTCCATTGGGGTCCTTAATCTTGTCCCCCAGGATGCCACCCACACCAGTCGACTAACACCCAGGTACCTATTTGCTGCTAGGTGAACAGGACAACAGGTGTAAGGAAACGGGTCGAAATGTTTCCACCCGCCGGGAATCGAACCTGGGCCCTCCGTGTGTGAAGCGGGAGCTTTAGCCACCAGGCCCATATCCATCCTGTGGACGGTAGTACAAGGCCCCAAAAGGGTTAACAGGTGTATATTTGGATTTACATCTAAATATCTACAGTTCACTTATCCGTTACAAGCAAATTTAAAAAAATTGCTTAGTGTATCTGGTATCTTATTGCCATTAATAAAATATCTTGATATGTCACATTAGTTATACTGCCTCTCTATATAATCCTCAATCAAATAGCAATTAAGCACATAGTGTTCAAGACAGTGAAATTATGCTTGACCACATAATTTACATATAGTTTGATCATCACCTGTGCGTCTCCCAAACTGGCAGAAGTACTTGTAACCAAGCCTAAGCTTGGTCACTGCAACATCAGTCAGTCTGTTCACATTGCAGGTTTCTCCATAAATATACTTATCTACGTTCATGTTACCATAGTAGGTTATAGATCTACATTGGCTTCTAACTGCCTTCCTATAACAATTATTTTCATTATTTACTTCTCTCCTAATATTATTCCTAATGCTAGACACAGATATACCAAAGCTATATTCTACATTTACCTTCTGGGTACTCTTCTTGGCTAACATATCAACTTTATCATGAAGGACTAATCCAATGGGATCCATAGCAATTGTACATTAATTCCTTTGTCCCTGATTTTTGAGTATCTATACCTGGCTTCTCCAATGAGCATGTTGTTGGAGTCATTATATGAGACAAGAGCATTAAGTGATGACATAGAATCAGTAATGATGATAGAGTCGAGCTCAGTGCCATAGGTTTGCTTTAAAGCCATTAGGATTGTAAACAGTTCAATTTGCAGTGTAGACGCCCAGTTGTCATTCTTATGCCAAGTTAAACAAATTTATTATCGTTCTTAACTAGAAAGGTGTCGAAGATTGAGACATTTATGCAACATATGGGAATCTTTATTTAGGAAACGTTTCGCCACACAATGGCTTCGTCAGTCCAATACAAAGCAGAAGGGTGTAAGGAGAGGAGGAGTTTGAGGTAATCAGTCCCTCAGCCTGAAGTCGATGTGTTCAGTCCATCACTCTTGTAGAATATACAGCATAGGGCCGTAGACTTGACTTATATACTGAAGTCAGGTGAAATGTTTCCTAAATAACGACTCCCATATGTTGCCTTAGTTTTTTTTTTATATATTTTATTTAAAATACAGTATACATTATACGTGGAAGCAAACATGTGTCACTAAACCAATCGACACGGAACAACAAATTAAAGTACAACATACGTATACACAATCCAAAAAAGAAAAAAGAACGCTTCACACAAGTGTACCAACAACATATCCAGATAATCTACACCAGCACACTTATACATCTTATGCCAAGTTTTACGTACAAAACAATTCTTAAAGGTAAAAGCCTCACCACGTACCATTAAAACTTATACATCCCCCCCCCCCAGCAAAGGTACATTTATTAAGTCGTACATATGTGCTATGGAAGTAAAAAGGCACCCCCCCCCTCCCCCCATCAAATCCCAACAAAACAATTACATACTACACATTGTCCTCATCGCTCTCGGGCCGTGTGGACAGGCTGCGCAGTAGCTCATGAATCAACTGGTTTTCTGTGCAGTTTTACTGTTTTTGAGCAATCAAAATGGCAGATCAACATGGTAGACATGTGAACAGAGTCTGTGTTGAATTAATTCGTGGCACGCTTACCGGTTCGACAATGCAGGTGTTACTTCCTACGATCATTGGTGAAGTCTATGGCATAGCGAATGAGGAATTGTATGGCGTAGCATTCAACGGAGTTACTAGAATTTTCATCAAGTTTAAGGACGCAGGTTACTACTCCAGCATCGTCAACGAATTTCATGAGAAGAGGATGGCCGTGAACACTGCGGTGCAGGTATGCCTGCTTGATGTTTCAAGCTACATTACGTGGGTCAAAGTGAGGAATGTTCCATTTGAAGCAACTGAGCATGATGTAGTAACGGTTTTCTGAAATTATGGAAAGATTCACGCAGCAGAAATGGGAGTGTGGAAAGATGGACCATATGTGGGGTTGCCTGAAGGTTCTTTTACACTAAAGATGATTTTACAGCAGCCGATTCCTTCGTATGTACAATTGGACGACTTCAGAACTCAGGTTTTCATGTATTATGCTGGACAGAGGAGGACTTGCAGATTGTGTGGGTTATTCGATCATATGGCGGCTCAATGCCACAAAAAGGCAGGATGGAGGGAACACATATCATTGACGGTAATTCAACAGCAAGGAACAGTCGCGGCGGAGACAGGTGCAGTCGCACGACAGGCACCTAACAGTTAGAGTGAGGAGGTTGACAAGACAGAGGAGGAAATGGATGCATGTGTCACGTTACCCATTGGAACGGAACCTGTAAAAGCGATGAAAAGAAAGGAAGATGATGGGTGTGCAGAGCAACAGGATGGATTGTTGGAGGAGGTTTCAAACTCCATTGTAAGTGAGGTGGAAGGCACTCTGGAGGAAACGAGGAGTGGCCACACGTCGGAGACATCACGTGATGCTTTAGTGACTGGGGAGATCTTGTGCACTAATGGATCGGTGCATACAGTCGTGGCTGAGGTACACAGAGATGGGTTGGAAGCTGAGGAAGTGTGTGGAGAAGGAGGATCTCGCAAGCATACAGCTGGAACATTGGAGATGGATGATGTCCTCACTACAGGGCAGAGGTCGGGAAAAAAGTCGTGGAAACAAGAGATGAGCCACGCAATGAGTGGGGGGAAGAGTAAGGGGGAGTTAAGTTATTCAAAGGACATTGGGGAAGTTGGGGGTTTGGTCAGGCAAGGTGGCAAACTATGAACTATCCACCAATCAGGTATTGTGGGACACCTGCCAAGGCGGAGGGGATAGCCGCCACTATTAAAGTAATATCAAGGTTGTGACGATCAGTGTTAATGGTTTGAAAGCTGAAGTGAAGAGAGTGTGGGTGGAATGGTTCTTAAGGAGGTATGACATAGATGTTTGTTTTATACAAGAGCATAATTATAAGGTTGGATGTAAATTGTTGCTGAAAGGATATCAGTTGTATGTAAGTGGGTCTATGAGATTGAAAGACAGTGTTGTAGTAGCTATAAAGAAGAGCAGTCCCTTACGTATTTTGAGGTGGGAAGAGGGAGGGGGAGGGCAGTGAGGGTGGACGGAGAGTGGGGAGAGACTAGAGTATGTTTTATAGGCAGAGGGCAATGTTAGAGTTAAAGAGAATTTCGTACGGGAAATTTTGCTGTATCATTTCAGGGGTCTATTGTACATCCATCCATCATGCACCCACCCCTTACACATTTTACATAAGGTGCCTTTTCTGTTTTTCATGTGTACTTTAATACAGTGTATGCACCTGTTTGGTAGTGTTTGAGATAATAATGGCTGTATTGTCTCACATTGACCTATGTATGCATTACATATGGAGTTAAGGTTATCATTCCTAGCTACTAGACCGTCATCATCACCGTCATTTATATATCTGTTTTGCCTCTGCACAATAGTTTGAGGTCCTGGATTAATTTGGATATCACCACTTAAGAGCGCTACAATAAGAGCTGTGTGCCACTGTTTTTGTTTGGGTATGCGGTGTTGCCATACCTTGCGGCGATAGTGACATTTACTTTTCTGGTAGATGGCAACTGTTGGGCTTTTACTGTCCAGGGCGCTGTTACTCCATTCACCTTTTCCAACCCCCATGACTGATTTCTTTCTTCATGGAATTGAAGAAGAAAGATAAATATAATTATGGCAGCCTGTACCCCCCTAATGCCTGCCATTTTCTCTCTTCGCTCTTTTACTCATATACAGTAATATTTATTTCTCTTTTCCAGTCACCTAGTACACTTAGTATCTGCTTTAGCAATCACCACTGAATTACTAGTAAATTTTCTTCTTCAAAACCCTCTTCACTGCTCACTTTTCCCTTAACTTCACAAAACCATTTCAGTTAACCCCTTATTACCCACTCCCCTACCCACCTCACTTCACAGTCTGGCTTCACCAATTAACTTCTAACTCCTTTCCATTCTGGTAGATCAGAAAGGTTTAATCCATGGTTTTTTCCTTCCAAATCCCCCTCAATTCCATTTATCGGGGGTTGTGTCGTGTTGTTGTCTGCCTGACCTGTTCTGCTGACTCAGCCATTTTTAAAACACTGAGGGGAGTAACGCCACCTACAACCTGACTTTCCTTGAGTTTATAGATATATTTGGCGTTTTCTGCTATAATGACTCAGTTTTTAGCAAGCCGCTAACCAGACTGAGAGTCGAAGATCAAAATGAATTTTTTATGAGAGAGCCACAAAATTTGATTAACACAAGCCTATCCGATGTTATCCTGACGCCAAATGACTTCGAACAGGCGATAAATGACATGCCCATGCACTCTGCCCCAGGGCCAGACTCATGGAACTCTGTGTTCATCAAGAACTGCAAGAAGCCCCTATCACGAGCCTTTTCCATCCTATGGAGAGGGAGCATGGACACGGGGGTCGTCCCTCAGTTACTAAAAACAACAGACATAGCCCCACTCCACAAAGGGGCAGTAAGAGCAACCAGCAAAGAACTACAGACCAATAGCACTAACATCCCATATCATAAAAATCTTTGAAGGTCCTAAGAAGCAAGATCACCACCCATCTAGAAACCCATCAGTTACACAACCCAGGGCAACATGGGTTTAGAACAGGTCGCTCCTGTCTGAGTCTCAACTACTGATCAACGTACGACAATGGTCCTAATGCACTAGAAGACAAAAAGATGCAGATGTAATATATACAGACTTTGCAAAAGCCTTGCAGACAAGTGTGACCATGGCGTAATAGCGCACAAAATGCGCCTAAAGAATAACAGAAAAGTCGTCGATGGATCTAATAATTTTCCTCACTAACAGAACACAGAGAGTAGTCGTCAACAGAGTAAAGTCCGAGCAGCTACGGTGAAAAGCTCTGTTCCACAAGCCACAGTACTAGCTCCATCTTGTTCCTCATCCTCATATCCGACATAGACAAGGATGTCAGCCACAGCACCGTGTCTTCCTTTGCGATGACACCCGAAAAAATGCATGACAGTGTCTTCCATTTCAGACATGCAAGGCTCCAGGCGACATCAACCAAATCTTTCAGTGGCTGCAGAAAACAATATGAAGTTCAACGATGAGAAATTTCAAATACCAGATATGGTAAACATGAGGAAATTAAATTTTTCATCAGAGTACAAAAACAAATTCTGGCCACAAATAGAGCGAAACACCAACGTCAAAGACCTGGGAGTGATTATGTCAGAGGATCTCACCTTCAAGGACCATAACATTGTATCAATCGCATCTACTAGAAAAATGACAAAGGGTGGATAATGAGAACCTTCAAAACAGGGAGGCCAAGCCCATGATGACACTCTTTCAGGTCACTTGTTCTATCTAGGCTGGAATATTGCTTGCACTCTAAAAGCACCTTTCAAGGCAGGTGAAATTTGCCGACCTAGAAAATGTACAGAGAACTTTCACGGCGTGCAAACGGGGATAAAACACCTCAATTACTGGGAGCGCTTGAGGTTTCTAACCTGTATTTCCCCGGAACGCAGGAGGGAGAGATACATGATTATATACAACTGGAAAATCCTAGAGGGATTTGTACCGAACTTGCACACGAAAACACTCACTACGAAAGCAAAAGACTTGGCAGACGATGCACCATCCCCCAATGAAAAACAGGGGTGTCACTAGCACGTTTTAAAAGACCATTAAATGAGTTCAGGGGCCCGAGACTGTTCAACTGCCTCCCAGCACACATAAGGGAGATTACCAACAGACCCCTGGCAGTCTTCAAGCTGGCACTGGACAAGCACCTAAAGTCGGTTCCTGATCAGCCGGGCTGTGGCTCGTACGTTGGTTTGCGTGCAGCCAGCAGCAACAGCCTGGTTGATCAGGCGCTGATCCACCAGGAGGCCTGGTCACAGACCGGGCCGCGGGGGCGTTGACCCCCGAAACTCTCTCCAGGTAAACTCCAGGTAATCTCCAGGTAAACTGTACACTGGTCAGCTGAATATAGGTCAGCTACTAAAACATTAACCTTGACTATTCACTTCTTTCCCACGACTGACACTGAGGGAAAACCGTCCTATAACCTTGGAGTTTTGTACTGTTGATCTGACGATGTCTCCTGTGTTTCCCTCTGGTTAGCACTGGTACAGCACTGGTACAGCACTGGTACAACACTGGTACAGCACTGGTACAGCACTGGTACAGCACTGGTACAGGTGATATGATGGTGGTACAGATATGATGCTACTGTCAACAGATGGAAATAAGTCACTCTGACTTTTTTGGGTTATCCCAGGTTCTCTACACATATGCTGCTATGTATGATAATTCTATGTAACTGTATTTGTGTATACCTGAATAAACTTACTTACTTACGTCAGTAAAGATGAGAATTTCACTTCGCTAGTTGTACGTCTGGCAGTAGCTGCTGTTCGGATGCCGGTCAGCCATGTTTAAAGGCTCAATTATTTCCCTCGTTTGGCACTGAAGAAAAAAGTCCTAGACCTGTCATTTCCTTGGAGATTTAGTTGATCAGGTTTTCTGCCATGTTGTCTTCCCGTTGAACACTGGTGCAGTTGATATGGAGGTCAGTTATTTCATTGTAGTGGAAAACGTCTCATGTCTGGTTCACGTCTGGCAGCAGGTCTGGTACTTAAATGCCGGTCCCTCTTTTGTCATATTTAGTCCATTTCGTTGTCGTCACCGTCAGTTTTTATTGTCACTATGGGTTCCTTGCATGTTGTTGCAGCAGTACTTGCAATTTGGCCATCACTGGAGTTTGGATAGGCCCACGGGACGGCAAGATGCAGGAGCAGCCTTGTTGCTGCTTGCTGCGGCTGCGGCGCAGCAACGTGGGGTGACTACCACCCACAGGATGGATATGGGGTGCATAATAAAGATATTAAACTATCTGTAAGATATGCTTCTTGAAATAACCTATTTATAGTATATAAGAGTGTGATGCAGCGGTACGATAACACAGGAGGATGAACCTCCGTTGCTGGTGGCAGCCACCAAGGTCGACAGTGTTGCTCAGTCTGTTGATAAGTCTTGGTGCCACATTGCCAACACTTTCCTCCCTAAACCCCATTGCAAACACCTTGCTAATTCAGTATCCGAACCTCGTAGAACAAAACATAACTTTTGATAACGAACTGAATAACTCTGGATAAAATTAAGTAAAATATAAATCGGTGGGAAAAAATGTGAGGAGACAGTGAGGTGCCTCACTCTGTACAGTGACAGTTTTATTTAGCATAAAACTATTTCCTAAGAGACAAGAAACAGTGATATGACACTACTGGGATATTCAACAAGGTAAGCCTTGTTAAACTTGTTTTTCAGTATTATTAGCCACTTTAGGAAAAAACTGTCCTGGTCATATGTGAGTCATACGTACTAATATCTTCCTTCGTAAGTACCATGAATAAAGTTTCCCTTCATGATACATTAAATAATATCAGAAAGTGACAATAAGCCAAAAGTAGTTTTAAGCATTGGATTTGTGTGTAGTTTCATCATGTAATATTAACCACACTAAAGATTGTTAAATATTTTATAAGAGTCAGACGTTAACAATTACGCAGCGACCGTTTTCTATAAAAGACTGTGTTGACGTGGATATATACAGAGTATATATGGTAGATTATACTGGCAATTGTCGTGTCATTGTTTACACCTAGGATATATATTTACCCTTATGTGAATGTCTCAAGGTATACAGAGCAGACTATGTGTCTGACTTTTTTTTTTTTTTTTTGGTGTTATCCTGTGTAATCTACTCATATCCTCCTTGTAGCTGACCCCTCAAGGATGGTTCCTTGATGTTGGTGAGGGGCTCTTGATTTAGGGAATTGGATCTGTGCTCCAGTTCCCCGAATTAAGCCTGAATGCCTTCCACATTCCCCCCCCCCCAGGCGCTGTATAATCCTCCGGGTTTAGCGCTTCCCCCTTGATTATAATAATAATAATCCTTGTAGCTGAGAAGAGGCTCTCGGTCTGAGGAAGTGGAACTTTTGGTCTTCTTCCTCTGACCGAACCAAAGTCCCCCCAGTCCCGTCCTCCCCTCCCATGCCTCCCTCTTCCCCCATCCCGTTTGTCGCCTCTGGGATCCTCCTCTCAGGCATTAGAGGTCCTAAGTAGGAAGAAGTGTGCCGGAGATCATCCTCTCCGTGAGGTCCCTCAGGGGTGGTGTAGTTTGCCATGAACTCTGGATCATCAGGAGCCCCGCTCCCTTCCCGGATTTCTAGGAGCAGGGCGGTATCTCCGTGTATCTCCGTGTATCTCCGGAGGGTGCCGGTCGGTACTGGGAGGTGGCAACCCCAGGGAGATATGCGTTGTGGCGGAAATCCCACCGCCTTCTCTTTTCTAAAGTAAAAGGACATAAGTGCAACTAATGTGACATTTTATTGTAGCAATGTTTCGCTCCCCAGGAGCTTTATCAAGCCGTTACAAACAGTACATGGACACAGAGGGTATATATAGGCTCAGAGTGAGGTGCAATACTAGTGGTAGTAGTAGTAGTAGTAGTAATATAAGTTGTAATAGTAGTAGTAGTAGTAATACAATATGGTAGAACAATCAACTTGTACATGAGCAGCAGCTTCACCATCTCCGAAATATTAGCAAAAATTCTCCTCAAAACAGTAAACCCGGCCATCACAGTCTCTGGTACACAACAACACAACACAGGAAACATCGGAAACAGACCTATTTTTATATACATTTATTCGTGTGCAAGTTGATTGTTCTACCATATTATATTACTACTACTATTACAACTTATACTACTACTACTACTACTATTACTACTATTACTACTATTACTACTACTACTACTACAACTACTACTACTGCTACTACTACTACTACTACTACTACTACTACTACTGTTACTACTACTACTACTACTACTACTACTACTACTGTTACTACTACTACTACTACTACTACTACTACTACTACTACTGTTACTACTACTACTACTACTACTACTACTACTACTACTACTACCACTAGCATTATTGCACCTCACTCTGAGCCTATATATACCCTCTGTGTCCTTGTACTGTTTGTAACAGCTTGACAAAGCTCCTGGAGAGCGAAACGTTGTCACAATAAAATGTCACATTAGTTGCACTTGTGTCCTTTTACTTTACATATTGTCGGTAATTCTACCAACATTAATGTCGTCTCTTTTGTCTGCTGCGGTGGCTCAGTGGATGTGAGGTTGCTATCCCGGAGTGAAGGGTAGAGTATGGCACTGGTTGTACACTACATCTGCGCTTCTGGTGGCGTCGAGGTCATCTTGATGCTGAGGGGAACTTACTGGCCTTTCATACCTTCTAGTAACTGTCCCTTCGCTTTCCCTCTTCTTTTTCTTATTTTTCTTTCCTGCTTTATTCTTACAATAATAATAAGAAAGAAGTACCACCATTATGAAGACTTCGTTCCATGACCCACCTTCCAGGCCCCTTTTTGTTACCGCATCCTGTTGTGACTGGCTTCGTTGTTGCACCATTCTTCAGACTTTTCCCATACCCCTGTACCTCCTGCTGGTGACGCATCGTCGCCTGCTGCAGGTGCCGAGGCTCCGCCCATTTCTCTTTTAGTTCCTCTGACCCTTGTATGTCTTTGACTATGCATTCAGTTTCCCCAAAAGCAGTGTGATGGTTTTCGGATCACTCACCTGCCTCTGGTCGGGCCGCCTGTGGTCCTACGCCTAATGTTCCAGACTGTTTGCTGAAGATGTTCCTTCGACTTCTGCTCATTCCACCCAGAAGCGACCTACATGACATCTTCTTCCTTTGGGTACCATATTGCGACATGTTGGCCAAAATATATCCTTTCACGCTCTTCAGAGAAGGAGAATGTAGAATATAACTTTGGTATAACTGTGTCTAGCATTAGGAATAATATTAGGAGAGAAGTAAATAATGAAAATGATTGTTATAGGAATGCAGTTAGAAGCCTGAGTAGATCTATAACCCACTATGATAACATGAACGTAGATAAGTATGTTTATGGAGCAACTTGCAATGTGAACAGACTGACTGATGTTGTAGTGGCCAGGCTTAGGCTTGGTTACAAGTACTTCTGGCAGTTTGGGAGACACACAGATGATGATCAAACTAAATGTAAATTATGTGATCAGGCATATGGTCACTCTCTTGAACACTATGTGCTTAATTGTCCACTTATTGAGGAATACAGAGACAGACAGTATAATAACCTATGTGACATGTCAAGATATCTTATTAATGAAAATAAGATACCAGATATACTAAGCAAATTTCCTAAATTTGCTTGTAACAGATAAGTGAACTATAGATATGTAGATATAAATCCATATGTATTCCTGTTAACCCTTTGGGGCCTAGTTCCTAGGCCTTTTGTGTATCCATATGCTCTCGCGCTACCGTCCACAGGATGGATATGACCTGCACAATAAACTAGCCACTTCGGTGGCAAAATCTAAAAAAATCCAGAGTGGTGGGCACATCATTACAGTTCTGAACACAGGCCAAGCTCATGATCTTTCCATTCTTACTTCTATCGATTACATTCCTATCACAGTTCTCAAGCACGCTACTCTTGCAGTGGTATGGTGGTCTTACCGCATACCGTTGTAGAGTGTGATTTTCTGTCTTGCTGTAAAGATATTTTAGAGTAATTAGCCCTCCAGAACGTTCCAATTATCAAAGTGGATACGTATGTCCTGTCCACCCGTGGCAGAGGCGCTTTCCCAGTAACGCAGTGAGATGACGGAAGCCCACTGCTATGAGCTTCCATCCTTCGTTTATATCGCAGGACATCGCCAGAGGATTCATAAGGTGGTCCCTATGCCCCAACAGTGTCAAAATTGTTGTCACTTAGGACACCCAGCTAAATACAGCAGGTCTGTGGCAGAGTGCCCAGTCTGCGGTGTTGCAGATCATGCAGTCTTCCCCCCACTTGTCTTATAAAATGCAATAAAGCTCACCTTTATTTTTCCTGCCAATGTCAGGTCAATCTTAATTAATAAACGTGAAATCTGTTGTCTTCAGGAGAGCAAGGGCCTTACTTATGCTATGGCTTTGTCTCGGCTCCGCCTTCACAGAAATCTTCCTCGTGTTCCTTATTATCAAATGACTAGGAGACCTCCAACCTCGGCGGTCCCCCCCCCCCCCTCCCGACTACCAGCTCATTGAGTGCCGTGTCTTCTGTGGTTACCCGCATCTCTAATTCTTTTTCAGTTTTGTCCTCTGAAGCCCCCACCTCTTTACCTCTTGCTACCTCTACCTCTTCATCTTCTCGCCCGTTAGTTTCTAAGTCTACGAGACCTCGCATACCTGCTCCTTCTTCACGTCTCACCTAAGCCCAAGTCTCTGCATTCCTCAACAGCTCTCCTTTTCAGCCTCGGAACCTAGTTCTTTCCCTTTTTCTAGCTTTCACACGAAGGTGGAGGTTCACTCCCTCTCGTGTAGTCCCCTCTTCTGCTCCTTCCCATGCTTCTTCTTCTCCAGCCCCCTTCCAGACTCTTTCCTCTCCTGTTTCCCCATAGGTCTCTTCTTCTGCCCTCACCAGCGCATCCTCCCAGGTTCATACTTCCCTCTCAGACCTCTTTAGCTCCCTCCATTGTCTCCCCAATCTCTATTTGCTCTCTCTCACCTGTCTCGGCGTCTTCCTTGTCTGCTGGAATACTTGAAGCTATCTTCGAATGTATTGCAGAGACAAAACCCTCGATGAACACCGGTGTGTCCTCTCAGGCCCCTTCTTATTTTTCACAACCCTCGCAGCAGTCTTTTCCTTCACAGCATTCCGATTCTTCTCTGCTTACTCGCTTTCCGTTGCCTCCACATGTTGATTTCACTGACCTTACTAGCCCGTAGCTTTTTATCACTTTTCATTGTTTGAATTTCTATTTTTGTGAATAATGACTTATTTAAAGAGGAATATTCGTGGCCTCTGGGGTAACTGGGGAGAGCTCCAAATGTTGCTGTCCCAATTTTCTCACCCTATGTGTCGGTTTACAAAAGCCTAAAGTTCGTTCAGCCGTTATTTGTTCCGTTTCAGGCTATGTGCCGTTGCATTCTTCTGATCCCTTTTCTACTTTTAATGAGAGTGCGCTTCATGTGTGCTTTGATACAACAGGTCTTTGTTCGATCTCTGCTGCATTGTACTGCAGCCCATATCTGTTTGCACAGGTGATATACAGTTTGCTATGTATAACTGTCCCTTTCTCGTGCAATATGTATCTTGGATACTACATTCTTGATCTCTTCTCTGCTGCCGCCAATCTTGTTGTTAAGTGATTTTAACCCTCATCATTATCTTTGGGGAGGGTCCCACTGTGACTCTCGTGGTGATCAGTTGGAGACTCTTCTCACTTCTCATCCTCTTAATGTTTTAAATACAGATGCTCCCACCCATTTTGGCTCTCGCACTCAGTCTCTCTCTCTTGCATTGATCTTTACATCTGTTCCTCATCAATTGCACTTGATTACACTTGGTCTGTTTTCTCGGATTTACACAACAGTGATCAATTTCCTATTTTTCTTACTTCTACTATGTATTTCCGACCTCCTCATAGCCCTCGTTGGCAATTTGGATCAGCGAATTGGGACTTATACTTTCGCCTTACAGTCTTTTGTGGGGATCCTTCTTCGTTCTCTACTGATAACCTGGTGCACCAATTTTCGACCTTCGCATTGACTGTAGCGTCACATTCTATTGCTCGAACGTTGAACAGGCATTTTCAGACATGCGTGCCTTGGTGGTCTACCGTGTGTGCCTATGCAGTGCGGTTGAAACGTGTTGTGTTGTGCCGTTATGGATATAATCGGACTGCAGATCATATTCTGGATTTTACATGGACGAGGGCAGTCGCTCGCCGCGTAATATGTGACACCGAGTACAATTGTTGGCAAGACTATGTCTCTAATATTACCTTGACTTTCCCTATGTGTGCGGTTTGGAAGAAGGCATGGAAGTTGTGTGGCAAGTAAGTTCCTGACCCAGCTCCCGCTCTGCGGGTTTACCTGGAGTTTACCTGGAGAGAGTTTTGGGGGTCAACGCCCCGGCAGCTCAGTCTGAGACCAGGCCTCATGGTGGATCAGGGTCTGATCAACCAGGCTGTTACTGCTACTGCACACAAGCTGACGTGCGAACCACAGCCCGGTTGGTCAGGTACTGACCTTAGGTGCCTGTCCAGTGCCTTCTTGAAGACTGCTGGGAGGCAGTTGAACAGTCTTGGGCCCCGGACTCTTATTGTGTTGTCTCTGTGTACTCGTGGCGCCCCTGCTTTTCATCGGAGGAATGTTGCATCTCCTGCCGAGTCTTTTGCTTTCATATGGAGTGATTTTCGTGTGCAGGTTTGGTACCAATCCCTCCAGGACCTTCCAGGTGTATATTATCATGTATCTCTCTCGCCTGCGTTCCAGGGAATACAGATCAAGGACCTTCAATCGTTCCCAGTAATTTAGGTGCCTATGGTAAAGTATTTTATCCACAGTGGTATATTACAGACCATTCTGGAGAAATACCCTGACTTGGCTCCCTGTAAATAAAGCATTACCACGTGTGTGTGTGTGTGTGTGTGTGTGTGTGTGTGTGTGTGTGTGTGTGTGTGTGTGTGTGTGTGTGTGTGTGACTCAACAATCAATATTTGCACCAATAACTCATTACAGTTGTGACCGGGTGTGGAAGTGTGAATTGCTCATTACTCTATAATTTGTTCATGATCGTAGCCATGTATAAACGTAAGTAACGATACTTACAGGATTCATTACTTTTGTAACTTGTGAGTTCATTACTTTGGGGGCCCAGTCCCTGGACCCATTATGTACCTCTGTGATCTTTTGACTATCGCCTACAGGATGGGTATGGGGTGCATAATAAACATATTAAACTAAGCTATCGTATTTTTGTGTGCTGTGAAAGTTCTTTGTACACTCTCCAGGTCTGCAATGTCGCCAGCCTTGAAGGGTGCCGTTAATGTACAGCAGTATTCCAGCCTAGAGAGCACAAGCGATTTGAAGAGGATCTTCGTGGGCTTGGGATCCCTAGTTTTGACGGTTCTCATTATCCATCCTATCATTTTCCTAGTGGATGAGGTAGATACATTGTTGCGGTGTTTGAAGGCTTGAAATCGAGAAATATCTTGTCTGTGTCTCCCAAGAACTTCACCTTCTAGGTCTGCCAGGGAGCAATCGCCCTTGGATTTTTCTTCAAATGGGATGTAGCCTTATAACGTACCTCCTACTCTCTTAAAGCCAGTGTCCACGCTTTCCGCATACCGGTCATTGGTAGCTGGGCCTGATGATTTTCATATCCGTATGCTACATCATCTGCATTCTACTGCTATTTCATTCCTCTTGCGTCTTTTCACTCTTGTTTGGACATGAAGGGGTTCTTCCTTGTGGAACTTTGCCATTGTACTGCCATTTCACAAGCTAGACACTTCTGGGCATGATGTCTCTCATTATTGTGCCATTCCTCTTACCAGTGTAGTCTGTAAGATGATGGAATGATTGTTAAATAGACAGCTGATACAGTATTTAGAGATTCACGAGTCTTTCTCCTCGCCAGTATGGCTGTCGCTAGTGCCGTTCTACTCTGGACTCGTTGCTCCACTTAGATACTTAAGTGTGAATGTATTTGCTAATAAACACTCTGTTATAGCACTTTTTTTTTTATCTCGAAAATGCATATAAGATCACTTGGAGGTATAACATCTAAGCCCAGGCCCACTCCTTAGACCTCCATGGTAATCTTCCGTCCTTCCTTGATACTTTCTTATCTGAAAGACATTTTCGTGTCCATGTTGGTACCTCTCGGACTCTGTTCAGGCCGAGGAAGTCCCACAAGGTTGTGTCTTTAGCACTACCCTTTTTCTTTTGGCTATAAATGATCCACCGTCTGTTCATCCATCGAATATTGGGTCATAGGCACTAAATGTCGCCTGGCAGTTAGTGCCTATGAAAAGTGGCCATTGGGCCACTTTTCATGGATTTAAATTTTCTGGTGCGACAACCCATGTTATTAATTACTTTCTCTAGACGTCCTCATGTCATTGTACTTGCACGGCTTGGGTATCCTGAAATGTAATAAGGTCATGTTTCTTGGCCTTCTGTTCGATCGCCAATTGACGTAGAAACCTTACATTTCCTCTGTGAAAGCAGCTTGCCATGGTCGGCTAAACCTCCTTAAAAGTCTTGCGCATCATTCATGGGGCGGATCGCAGGACTCTCCTTCATTTACATTCTGCCATAGTCTTGTCGAAGCTGGATTATGGCGACCAAGTCTATTCTGAGGCTTCTCCTGCAACTCTCTCTAAGCTAGATCCTCTTCATTATCAAGGTTTCCGTTTATGCCTTGGTGCCTTTCGTTCATCTCTTTTTAAATTTCTCTATGGTGAGGCTAATGTTCCTTCTTTACTGATCATGATGATGCTCATTGCCTTCGTTACTTTGTCCACTCTTATTACCTTCATGTTCCTTCTACATATAGGTTGGTCTCCGACGTTAGTAGTAGCCTGTTATTTGATCGATGCCCATTCTTACTCCGTCTGTTTTCTCTTCGTCTTCACCTACTCAAATCTTCTCTTCAGTTGCCTCCCTTGTATGCTCATGTAGTATCTGCTTTTTTTTTCTTCTCTCTTGGAAGGTTCCGATTGTTCATGTCTGTTCTTCCCTACTATCATGTGCTAAAGCTCTCATATCTACGACTGCTTCTCGCTCATTTTCTTGATCACTTCGGTCTCATGCTCGTGCCGTCGCTGTTTATACAGATGGTTCTAATTCTTCTGAAGGTGTTGGGTTCGCGGAGGTGTTCCCTGACGATGTTGCCTTGGGTCATTTGCTAGACTCATCTAGTATTTTTACCGCCGAGTTGTATGCCATCCTCATAGCACTTCTCCGTATTACATGTATATCTTCTTCGGCATTTGTGATCTTTCGGATTCCTTCAGCGCTATACAAGCTATTAAACAATTTGATTCCCAGTATTCAACTTTGGTTGCGGTATTTGGTTCCCAGTATTCAACTTTGGTTGCATCGTGTAGCCAGCAAAACCAAAGACGTGGTGTTCTGTTGGGTCCTTGGACACATTGATGTGCAGGGCAATGAACAGATGGATGCTGTTGCGCGATCACCAGCACATGATCTTACGGTTTCCTATAGAGGCATTCCATTCAAGGACTATTTTACCGCCACTTCTACTCATCTTCACAACTTTCGGCAACAATGATGGTCAGATATGCATCATAACAAATTACATTCTATTAAACAACGTTTGGGTTTGTGGCCATCTTCTTACCACTGTTCTGTACTCAAAAGACTGTTCTCCCATCTCCCCATCGGCCATACTCGCCTTACCCATGGGCATCTCATGGAGCGACACCCTATTCCTCCCTGTGAGGTTTGTTGAGTCCCTGTTTCGGTTCATCACTTTCTTGTGGATTGCCCGATTTACCAGCCAGCTCCAGAATTTACCTCCACCGTCACCACCGCTCTGCCACTCTTACTTTATCTTTCCTCCTTGCTGACGACCCTGACTTTGACTTACACTTACTTTCTGACTTGTTACCAGCGACTGCTTTACTACACAAACTTTGATGTATAGCATTTAGCGTTCCTTCCAGTCCTTTACTTCCCTCACCTCTGATCCCCTTTCCAACTAGCTGTTTATAGACCTGCACTATTTTCTGACTCTCAGTGCTGCATGGCCCTTGTCAGTTTAGCGCTTTATTTGATTATAATAATAATTTACACATATGTTACCGTCTATATATGCTCACCTGTAACCATTTGAGCTTACTAGCATCTCTTGCATGACTGGCCACACCCAGGATATATACACTCAGAGGTGTATGTGTTTTAGTACATATACTCCGAGAGTTTACATTAACCACTATTTTAGGCATTAAAGTATTCTTTGGTGGTGTATAGCTGAGGCTATACACCACCAAAGGCTTTAACTTCATTAACCAAACACCCACACTGGGCAGACGCCATGACTAAATTACTAGATGGTGGACCAAGCATCTACAATTTTATGCAGAGAATACACTGGTAAGTAAGACACAGGCAACAGTTAGGCATCTTTATTCTGAAACGTTTCGCCTACACAGTAGGCTTCTTCAGTCTCGTGCAGAAGTGGGCAGGAGTAGTAGAGATGTGAAGACGATGTAATAAGTCCATCACTTTTGAAGATGTAGATTTGAGGTTATCAGTCCCTCAGTCTGGAGAAGAATTCTGTTTCATAGTCTGAAACAATACACATACACAAACACGGGTTTCTTTATGTGTTTAGCACATACCTGGAGTATACGTGGAGGTTGTTCTAGGGGTAACACCCTTGTGCCCCGGTTCACGACCAGGCCTTGTTGTGGATCTGCGTCTGATCATTCAGACTGTTTCCACCGAATACTTGCAAACCAACGTACAACTGTAGATACTGACTTTACGTACCTGTCAACTTCCTCTAGAAGACAGCCAGAGGTTAATATATGCTTGGAGGCAGTTGAATAGTCTTGGGCCACTAACGCTTATTGTGTTGTCTCTTAAGGCCGGAAAAAACAGGAAAGTAATATTGGAACTTAACATTCATTGGTAGTGATAAGAAATATGGAAGATTGTCGTCAGGGGAGACCAGAGGTTGAAGTGTTGCCCGGAGCAGTGACACAGTGTGTACTAGTAAAGTGTTGCCCGGTGCAGTGACAGTGTGTACTAGTAAAGTGTTGCCCGGAGCAGTGACACAGTGTGTACTAGTGAAGTGTTGCCCGGAGCAGTGACACAGTGTGTACTAGTAAAGTGTTGCCTGGTGCAGTGACAGTGTGTACTAGTAAAGTGTTGCCCGGAGCAGTGACACAGTGTGTACTAGTGAAGTGTTGCCCGGAGCAGTGACAGTGTGTACTAGTGAAGTGTTGCCCGGAGCAGTGACACAGTGTGTACTAGTGAAGTGTTGCCCGGAGCAGTGACACAGTGTGTACTAGTGAAGTGTTGCCTGGTGCAGTGACACAGTGTGTACTAGTGAAGTGTTGCCCGGAGCAGTGACACAGTGTGTACTAGTGAAGTGTTGCCCGGAGCAGTGACACAGTGTGTACTAGTGAAGTGTTGCCTGGAGCAGTGACACAGTGTGTACTAGTGAAGTGTTGCCTGGTGCAGTGACACAGTGTGTACTAGTGAAGTGTTGCCCGGAGCAGTGGGCACGTGTGTATAGTGAAGTGTTGCCGGAGCAGTGACACAGTGTTACTAGTGAAGTGTTGCCTGGTTGCAGTGGCACAGTGTGTACTAGTGAAGTGTTGCCCGGAGCAGTGACACAGTGTTTTACTATGAAGTGTTGCCCGGAGCAGTGACACAGTGTGTCTAGTAAAGTGTTGCCTGGTGCGTGACACAGTGTGTATAGTGAAGTGTTGCCTGGAGCAGTGACACAGTGTGTACTAGTGAAGTGTTGCCCGGAGCAGTGACACAGTGTGTACTAGTAAAGTGTTGCCTGGTGCAGTGACACAGTGTGTACTAGTGAAGTGTTGCCTGGTGCAGTGACACAGTGTGTACTAGTGAAGTGTTGCCTGGTGCAGTGACACAGTGTGTACTAGTGAAGTGTTGCCTGGTGCAGTGACACAGTGTGTACTAGTGAAGTGTTGCCTGGTGCAGTGACACAGTGTGTACTAGTGAAGTGTTGCCTGGTAATCAGCCTGTTGAACCAGAGTAACCAGCTTGTTGAGCCAGGGTAACCAATATGTTGAACCAGGGTAACCAATATGTTGAACCAGGGTAACCAATATGTTGAACCAGAGTAACCAGCTTGTTGAACCAGGGTAACCAGCCTGTTGAACCAAAGTAACCAACCTGTTGAACCACGGTAACTATCATGTTGAACCAACGTAACCAACTTGTTGAACCAGGGTAACCAACCAGTTGAACCAGGGAAACCAGCCTGTTGAACCTGTGTGATGAATGGTTTAGAAAACCGACAAGTTTAAGAATTGAGACACTTATGCAACACATGGGAATATTTGAAGGAGTAAGGAGAGGTACAAAGACTTCAACGCTTGCCCAACCTTTGGACGACGACCTACTTACACTAGTGGCAGGTCCCACTGTGATCCTGCCTCCTCCTGCTTCAACTCATCTCACCGCAGTATATAAGCCACCTCTCTAGCCCTATGCTGCACTTCCTACAAGAGTGATGGACTGAACACATCGATTCCAGGTTGAGGGACTGATTACCTCAAACTTCTCCTCTCCTTAAACATTTCTACTTTGTAATGGACTGATGAAGCCACTGTGTGGCGAAACGTTTCTTCAATAAAGATTCCCATGTGTTGCATAAGTGTCTCAATTCTTCAACTTGTTGAACCAGGGTAACCAGCCTGTTGAACCAGGGTAATCATCTTGTTGAACCAGGGTAACCAGCCTGTTGAACAAGGGTAACCAGCCTGTTGAACCAGGGTAACCAGCCTGTTGAACCAGGGTAACCAGTTTGTTGAACCAGGGTAGCCAGCATTGTGAACCAGGGTAACCAGCCTGTTGAGACATGATAACCAGCCTCTTGAACCAGGGTAACCAGCTTGTTGAACCAGGGTAATCATCTTGTTGAACCAGGATAACCAGCCTATTGAACCAGGGTAACCAGCCTGTTGAACCAGGGTAACCAGTTTGTTGAACCAGGGTAACCAGCCTGTTGAACCAGGGTAACCAGTTTGTTGAACCAGGGTAGCAAGCATTGTGAACCAGGGTAACAAGCCTGTTGAGACATGATAACCAGCCTCTTGAACCAGGGTAACCAGCTTGTTGAACCAGGGTAATCATCTTGTTGAACCAGGGTAACCAGCCTGTTGAACCAGGGTAATCAGCCTGTTGAACCAGGGTAACCAGTTTGTTGAACCAGGGTAACCAGCCTGTTGAACCAGGGTAACCAGCTTGTTGAACCAGGGTAGCCAGCATTGTGAACCAGGGTAACCAACCTGTTGAGACATGATAACCAGCCTCTTGAACCAGGGTAACCAGCTTGTTGAACCAGGGTAATCATCTTGTTGAACCAGGGTAACCAGCCTGTTGAACCAGGGTAACCAGCCTGTTGAACCAGGGTAACCAGTTTGTTGAACCAGGGTAACCAGCCTGTTGAACCAGGGTAACCAGTTTGTTGAACCCGGGTAATCAGCTTGTTGAACCAGGGTAACCAACTTGTTGAACCAGGGTAACCAGCCTGTTGAGCCATGATAACCAGCCTGTTGAGCCAGGATAACCAGCCTCTTGAACCAGGGTAACCAACTTGTTAAACCAGGGTAACCAGCCTGTTGAACCAGGGTAACCAACTTGTTGAACCAGGGTAACCAGTTTGTTGAACCAGGGTAACCAGCTTTGTGAATCAGGGTAACCAGCCTGTTGAGCCATGATAACCAGCCTCTTGAACCAGGGTAACCAGCTTGTTGAACCAGGGTAACCAGCTTGTTGAAGCAGTGTACCCAGCCTATTGAACCAATGTAACCAAACTTGTTGAACCAGGGTAACCAGCCTGTTGAACCAGGATAACCAGCTTGTTGAACCAGGGTAACAAGCTTGTTGAACCAGGGTAACCAGCTTGTTGAACCAGGGTAACCAGTTTGTTGAACCAGGGTAACCAGTTTGTTGAAGCAGTGTACCCAGCCTATTGAACCAATGTAACCAAACCTGTTGAACCAGGGTAACCTGCCTGTTGAACCAGGGTAACCAGCTTGTTGAACCAGGGTAACCAGCTTGTTGAACCAGGGTAACCAGCTTGTTGAACCAGGGTAACCAGCTTGTTGAACCAGGGTAACCAGTTTGTTGAAGCAGTGTACCCAGCCTATTGAACCAATGTAACCAAACTTGTTAAACCAGGGTAACCTGCCTGTTGAACCAGGGTAACCAGCCTGTTGAACCAGGGTAATCAGCTTGTTGAACCATGGTAACCAGCCTGTTGAACAAGGGTAACCAGCCTGTTGAACCCAGGTAACCAGCTTGTTGAACCAGGGTAAGCAGCTTGTTGAACCAGGGTAACCAGCCTGTTGAACCAGGATAACGAGCCTCTTGAACAAGGGTAACCAACTTGTTGAACCAAGGTAACCAGCCTGTTGAACCAGGGTAACCAGCCTGTTGAACCCGGGTAGCCAGCTTGTTAAACCAGGGTAACCAGCCTGTTGAACCAAGGTAATCAGCTTGTTGAACCAGGGTAACCAGCTTGTTGAACCAGGGTAACCAGTTTGTTGAACCAGGGTAGTCAGCCTGGTGAACCAGGGTAATCAGCTTGTTGAACCAGGGTAACCAGCCTGTTGAACCAGGGTAACCAGCCTGTTGAACCAGTGTACCCAGCCTATTGAACCAATGTGACCAAACCTGTTGAACCAGGGTAACCAATTTGTTGAACCAGGGTAACCAGCTTGTTGAACCAGGGCAACCAGTTTATTGAACCAGGGTAACCAGCCTGGTGAACCAGGGTAATCAGCTTGTTGAACCAGGGTAACCAGCCTGTTGAACCAGTGCACCCAGCCTATTGAACCAATGTGACCAAACCTGTTGAACCAGGGTAACCAATTTGTTGAACCAGGGTAACCAGCCTGTTGAACAAGAGTAACAAGCCTGTTGAACCGGGGTAACCAGCCTGTTGATCCAGGGTAACCAGCTTGTTGAACCAGAGCAACCAGCCTGTTGAACCAGGGTAACCAGCCTCTTGAACCAAGGTAACCAGCTTGTTGAACCAGGGTAACCAGCCTGTTGAGCCAAGGTAACCAGCCTGTTGAACAAGAGTAACAAGCCTGTTGAACCAGGGTAACCAGCCTCTTGAACCAAGGTAACCAGCTTGTTGAACAAGAGTAACAAGCCTGTTGAACCAGGGTAACCAGCCTCTTGAACCAAGGTAACCAGCTTGTTGAACCAGGGTAACCAGCCTGTTGACCCAAGGTAACCAGCTTATTGAACCAGGGTAACCAGCCTGTTGAACCAGGGTAATAAGCTTGTTGAACAAGGGTAACCAGTCTGTTGAACCAGTGTACCCAGGCTAATGAACCAATGTAACCAAACCTGTTGAACCAGGGTAACCAGCCTGTTGAACCAGGGTAACCAGCTTGTTGAACCAGGGTAACCAGCCTGTTGAACCAGGGTAACCAGCCTGTTGAACCAGGGTAATCAGCTTGTTGAACCAGGGTAACCATCCTGTTGAACCAGGGTAACCAGCCTGTTGAACCAGGGTAACCAGCCTGTTGAACCAGGGTAATCAGCTTGTCGAACCTGGGTAACCAGCCTGTTGAACCAGGGTAACCAGCCTGCTGAACCAGGGTAATGATCTTGTTGAACCAGTGTAACAAACCTGTTGAACCAGGGTAACCAGCCTGCTGAAACAGGGTAATCAGCTTGTTGAACCAGGGTAACAAACCTGTTGAACCAGGGAAACCAGGCAATTGAACCTGGGTAACCAGGATGTTGAACCAGTGTACCCAGACTATTGACCAACGTAACCAAACCTGGTGAACCATGGAAACCTGCCTGTTGAACCAGGGTAACCCGCCTCTTGAACCAGGGTAACCTGCCTGTTGAACCAGGGTAACCAGCCTCTTGAACCAGGGTAACCAACTTATTGAATCAGGGTAACCAGCCTGATGAACCAGGGTAACCATCCTGTTGAACCAGGGTAACCATCCTGTTGAACCAGGGTAACCAACTTGTTGAACCAGGGTAACCAGCTTGTTGAACCAAGGTAACCAGCCCGTTGAACCAGGATAACCATCCTGTTGAACCAGGGTAACCAGCTTGTTGAATCAGGGTAACCAACCTTTTGAACCTTGGAAACCAGCCTGTTGAACCTGGGAAACCAGCCTGTTGAACCAGTGTACCCAGCCTATTGAACCAATGTAACCAAATCTGTTGAACCAGGGTAACCTGCCTTTTGAACCAGGGTAACCAGCCTCTTGAACCAGGGTAACCTGCCTCTTGAACCAGGGTAACCAACTTTTTGAACCAGGGTAACCAGCCTGTTGAACAAGGGTAATCAGCTTGTTGAACCAGGATAACCAGCCTGTTGAACCAGAGTAACCATTTTGCTGAACCAGGTTAACCAACCTGTTGAACCAGGGAATCCAGCCTGTTTAACCTGGGTAGCCAGCCTATTGAACCAGTGTACCCAGCCTATTGAACCAATGTAACCAAACCTGTTGAACCAGGGTATCCTGCCTGTTGAGCCAGGGTAACCAGCCTCTTGAACCAGGGTAACCAACTTGTTGAACCAGGGTAACCAGCCTGTTGAACAAGGGTAATCAGCTTGTTGAACCAGGGCAACCAGCATGTTGAACCAGGGCAACCAGCCTGTTGAACCAGGGTAACCAGCCTGTTGAACCAGGGTAACCAGCTAGTTGAACCAGGGTAAGAAACTTGTTGAACCAGGGTAACCAGCCTGTTGAACCAGAGTAACCAACCTGTTGAACCAGTGTAACCAGCCTGTTGAACCAGGATAACCAGCTTGTTGAACTAGGGTAACCAGCCTGTTGAACCAGGGTAATCAGCTTGTTGAACCAGGGTAACCAGCTTGTTGAACCAATGTAACCAAACCTGTTGAACCAGGGTAACCTGCCTGTTGAGCCAGGGTAACCAGCCTCTTGAACCAGGGTAACCAACTTGTCGAACCAGGGTAACCAGCCTGTTGAACAAGGGTAATCAGCTTGTTGAACCAGGGCAACCAGCCTGTTGAACCAGGGTAACCAGCCTGTTGAACCAGGGTAACCAGCTAGTTAACCAGGGTAGCAAACTTGTTGAACCAGGGTAACCAGCCTGTTTAACCAGAGTAACCAACCTGTTGAACCAGTGTAACCAGCCTGTTGAACCAGGGTAACCAGCTTGTTGAACTAGGGTAACCAGCCTGTTGAACCAGGGTAATCAGCTTGTTGAACCAGGGTAACCAGCTTGTTGAACCACTGTAACCAGCTTGTTGAAGCAGGGTAACCAGCTTGTTGAACCAGGGTAACCAGCCTGTTGAACCAGGGTAACCAGCCTGTTGAACCAGGGTAACCAGCCTGTTGAACCAGGGTAACCAGCCTGTTGAACCAGGGTAACCAGCCTGTTGAACCAGGGTAACCAGGTTGTTGAACCAGGGTAACCAGCCTGTTGAACCAGGGTAACCAGCTTGTTGAACCAAGGTAACCAGGTTGTTGAACCAAGATAACCAGGTTGTTGAACCAAGATAACCAGGTTGTTGAACCAAGGTAACCAGCTTGTTGAACCAAGGTAACCAGCCTGTTGAACCAAGGTAACCAGCTTGTTGAACCAAGGTAACCAGGTTGTTGAACCAAGGTAACCAGCTTGTTGAACCAGGGTAACCAGCTTGTTGAACCAAGGTAACCAGGTTGTTGAACCAAGGTAACCAGCTTGTTGAACCAAGATAACCAGGTTGTTGAACCAAGGTAACCAGCTTGTTGAACCAAGGTAACCAGGTTGTTGAACCAAGGTAACCAGCTTGTTGAACCAAGGTAACCAGCCTGTTGAACCAAGGTAACCAGCTTGTTGAACCAAGGTAACCAGGTTGTTGAACCAAGGTAACCAGCTTGTTGAACCAAGGTAACCAGGTTGTTGAACCAAGGTAACCAGCTTGTTGAACCAAGGTAACCAGGTTGTTGAACCAAGGTAACCAGCTTGTTGAACCAAGGTAACCAGGTTGTTGAACCAAGGTAACCAGCTTGTTGAACCAAGGTAACCAGGTTGTTGAACCAAGGTAACCAGCTTGTTGAACCAAGGTAACCAGGTTGTTGAACCAAGGTAACCAGCTTGTTGAACCAAGGTAACCAGGTTGTTGAACCAAGGTAACCAGCTTGTTGAACCAAGATAACCAGGTTGTTGAACCAAGGTAACCAGCCTGTTGAACCAAGGTAACCAGCTTGTTGAACCAAGGTAACCAGCTTGTTGAACCAGGGTAACCATCCTTTTGAACCAGTATAACCGGTCTGTTGAACCAGTATAACCGGTCTGTTGAAGCAGTATAACCGGTCTGTTGAACCAGTATAACCGGTCTGTTGAAGCAGTATAACCGGTCTGTTGAACCAGTATAACCGGTCTGTTGAAGCAGTATAACCGGTCTGTTGAACCAGTATTACTGGTCTGTTGAAGCAGTATAACCGGTCTGTTGAAGCAGTATAACCGGTCTGTTGAACCAGTATTACTGGTCTGTTGAAGCAGTATAACCGGTCTGTTGAAGCAGTATAACTGGTCTGTTGAAGCAGTATAACCAGTCTGTTGAAGCAGTATAACCGGTCTGTTGAACCAGTATAACCGGTCTGTTGAACCAGTATAACAGGTCTGTTGAACCAGTATAACAGGTCTGTTGAACCAGTATAACAGGTCTGTTGAACCAGTATAACCGGTCTGTTGAAGCAGTATAACAGGTCTGTTGAACCAGTATAACAGGTCTGTTGAACCAGTATAACAGGTCTGTTGAACCAGTATAACCGGTCAGTTGAACCAGTATAACAGGTCTGTTGAACCAGTATAACCGGTCTGTTGAAGCAGTATAACCGGTCTGTTGAAGCAGTATAACCGGTCTGTTGAACCAGTATAACCGGTCTGTTGAACCAGTATAACCGGTCTGTTGAACCAGTATAACCGGTGTGTTGAACCAGTATAACCGGTCTGTTGAACCATATAACCGTCTGTTGAACCAGTATAACCGGTCTGTTGAACCAGTAAAACCGTGTGTTGAACCAGTATAACCGGTCTGTTGAACCAGTATAAACCGGTCTGTTGAACAGTATAAACCGGTCTGTTGAACCAGTATAACCGGTCTGTTGAACCAGTATAACCGGTCTGTTGAACCAGTATAACCGGTCTGTTGAACCAGTATAACCGGTCTGTTGAAGCAGTATAACCGGTCTGTTGAACCAGTATAACCGGTCTGTTGAACTAGTATAACCGGTCTGTTGAACCAGTATAACCGGTCTGTTGAACCAGTATAAACCGGTCTGTTGAATCCAGTATAACCGGTCGTTGAACCAGTATAACCGGTCTGTTGAACCAGTATAACCGGTCTGTTGAAGCAGTATAACCAGCCTGTTACTCTAACTGGAATAACTGGATATCGAGCGATAATTGGAAATGCGTCATCCGATCAGCTTCAAACTTGAAACTCTGATGTCTCTTATATCTAAAGTTTTCATTTTAATGGTCATTTTAGTTCCATTATTTTTGTAAATTTCCGGAATATTCTGACTTTTAAGAACCATTAACATATTTTGCTGTCGAGCTTCAAAATTCAACATATTTCTTTTATTTCTGTCCAATATTAATTTTCTACAATTTTCTTTAGTGGTTTAAAAATATTTTATCTAACTACAACAATTATTTTTAATTTTTTTTTTTTCATTACTATTATTACATCATAATAGTATAGAATACTGACAGGTTGGTAGGTAAGACAGGCATTAGTTAGGCAACTTTATTCCGAAACGTTTCGCCTGTGCGATAGACTTCTTCAGTCGAGTACAGAAAGTTGGCAGGAGCAGTAGTGATGTGAAGACGATGTAATCAGTCCATCACCCTTGAAGGCTGAGGGACTGACATCCTCAAATCTGCGACTTCAAGAGTGATGGGCTGATTATATCGTCTTCACATCACTACTGCTCCTGCTTACTTTCTGTACTCGACTGAAGAAGCCTACTGCGCAGGCGAAACGTTTCCGAATAAAGTTGCCTAACTGTTACCCATGTGTCTTACCTACCAACTGTTATTAAAATAAAAAAACACTCGCAAAATCTACAAGGTTCATACAGCGTAGCTTTTCATTACTATATCTTGTGATATATAGAGATAACCCTTACGAAAATCATTCTTCATAGTTGGCAATGTTGGTAGTTTATCTGGAGAGAGTTCCGGGGGTCAACGCCCCCGCGGCCCGGTCTCTGACCAGGCCTCCTTAGGTCAGTGTCCCAGGATGCGACCCACACCAGTCGACTAACACCCAGGTACCCATTTTACTGATGGGGAACATAGACAACAGGTGGAAAGAAACACGTCCAATGTTTCTACTCTGGCTGGGAATCGAACCCAGGCCCTCACCGTGTGAAGCGAGAGCGTTAACCACCAGGCCACCAGAGCCCTAGTGAGTCACTAAAATGTATTATACTTCTGTCCTGCTTTACTGAAGCGTGTAATTTGCTGAAATATACTAGACAGTCTTAGTGGTTCACCTCAGCCTACAGACATGTTTGACTGTCAGCTGTATAGCGTGTTTAATCTTATCATGCTTTATGATAAGTCCTTTGATAATGCATCTTTCCCCTTATAACTTAACTGAACTTAGTCAAGTTATCTATATCCGTAAAACAGGTTATTAGGGAGACTTTCTAAGAACTCAATTTCTTGACCGTCACGTGTGAGAAGCTTTACCTGTGACAGACGTAATAACAAGGGATGCCCTCCTGTGCTGACTTACCCTGAATGTTCTGCCCGGCTAAGGACTTTAAGACGACGGGAAGCTTAAAGAAATTCCTCTTTCTCAGCATAACATTCCTGAACCTCACTTAGTTCAGTACCATCTTCCTAGTTCATAACAGCCTCACAAATTGATAATAGGCTACTGAGTCCTGTTTCCAGTAATTTTAAAATAGCTTCTAATGCTACATAATTAACTGGATTATCTTAGTTAATGCTCCTCGTGTAATGCTACATAATTAACTAGATTATCTTAGTTAATGCTCCTCGTGTATTATTGGTTCTAGCGACCTGACCTTATTTCCTAGAATGATTGATTTAGCAATTATCTAACGTGACCGTGATGACTTAGGAGCCAGCTCAAGTTTATCACTTCCGTATTGTGATAAACAACTCAATTTTGACAGCTAATGAGTTAGTCGACTGTCAAATTATACTTAATTAACAACATCCTTATTGCTAAACATAATGAGGAAAAATTCTTGAGTTTACACCTTGACAGCAACCTGAAATTCAATGCCCATGTGGAAAATTACATATATCTGTATGTAACCCATAATGTACATATCAGTAAATAACAAAGATAATTATTATTTATCAGAGTTACATAGACAAGTAGGAATTTGGGACACCTAGGTCGCAAAAAATGTTCCCCTTCGATACCTACCACTGTCATATCCACAAGTTGCTCTGGACCTATTAATTACTAATGAAATATACATCACCAGGAATGCTGGTAAATATATAAATTTGTGGACTGTATATTAAAAATAATAAATGATTTTATATATACACATATACATGACAGAATAGAAGCATCAGGGAAGAGAGAGGTTTTAGGAAAGGTAGGGGGTGTGTGGACCAGGTGTTTACAGTGAAACATATAAGTGAACAGTATTTAGATAAGGCTAAAGAGGTCTTCGTGGCATTTATGGATTTGGAAAAAGGGGATGACAGGGTGGATAGGGGGACAATGTGGCAATGTTGCAGGTGTATGGTGTAGGTAGGTTACTGAAAGCAGTGAAGATTTTTTACGAGGAAAGGAGGCTCAAGTTAGAGTATGTAGGAAAGAGGGAGATTATTTCCCAGTAAAAGTAGGCCTTAGACAAGGATGTGTGATGTCACCGTGGTTGTTTAATATATTTATAGATGGGGTTGTAAGAGAAGTAAATGCGAGGGTCTTGACAAGAGGCGTGGAGTTAAAAGATAAAGAATCAAACACAAAGTGGGAGTTGCCACAGTTGCTCTTTGCTGATACACTGTGCTCTTGGGAGAATTCTGAAGAGAAGTTGCAGAGATTGGTGGATGAATTTGGTAGGATGTGCAAAAGAAAAAAATTAAAAGTGAATACAGGAAGAGTAAGGATTGAGGATAACAAAAAAATTAGGTGATGAAAGATTGGATATCAGATGGAGGGAGAGAGTATGGAGGAGGTGAATGTATTCAGATATTTGGGAGTGGACGTGTCAGCGGATGGGTCTATGAAAGATGAGGTGAATCATAGAATTGATGAGGGAAAAGGGTGAGTGGTGCACTTAGGAGTCTGTGGAGACAAAGAACTTTGTCCTTGGAGGCAAAGAGGGGAATGTATTAGAGTATAGTTTTACCAATGCTCTTATATGGTGTGAAGCATGGGTGATGAATGTTGCAGCGAGGAGAAGGCTGGAGGAAGTGGAGATGTCATGTCTGAGGGCAATGTGTGGTGTGAATATAATGCAGAGAATTCGTAGTTTGGAAGTTAGGAGGAGGTGCGGATTACCAAAACTGTTTTCCAGAGGGCTGAGGAAGGGTTGTTGAGGTGGTTCGGACATGTAGAGAGAATGGAGCGAAACAGAGTAACTTCAAGAGTGTATCAGTCTGTAGTGGAAGGAAGGCGGGGTAGGGTCAGCCTAGAAAGGTTGGAGGGAGGGGGTAAAAGAGGTTTGTGTGCGAGGGGCTTGGACTTCCAGCAGGCATGCGTGAGCATGTTTGATAGGAGTGAATAGAGACAAATGGTTTTTAATTCTTGACGTGCTGTTGGAGTGTGAGCAAAGTAACATTTATGAAGGGGTTCAGGGAAACCGGCAGGCCGGACTTGAGTCCTGGAGATGGGAAGTACAGTGCCTGCACTCTGAAGGAGGGGTGTTAATGTTGCAGTTTAAAAACTGTAGTGTAAAGCACCCTTCTGGCAAGACAGTGATAGAGTGAATGATGGTGAAAGTTTTTCTTTTTCGGGCCACCCTGCCTTGGTGGGAATCGGCCAGTGTGATAAAAATAATACATAACAGAAAGAGAATATCTTTAATATCACTAGCCAATTTGACTGGAGATTAATGTGTCATGTAGAGGACCCCCCCTTTTGCCTACATTTATGAAAAAATTACTGGCCAGAATTTAAACATAAATTAGACAGTTTATCTGAGGTTCCTGGAGTTGTCCTGTCCTGTCGCCTGATACTCAAGTTATACAGGAATGCACTTCCAACAATTCGCCTCCTATTTGAGAAGTGTCAGCCCAATTTTACCTCTAGAGCACGAAAATTCTTCACATTATTAATTAACGTCTCTTACTCTCAATTCAAAACAAACAACAATGGCGAGTGCCTTCTGTGCAGGTGCAGAAAATTTCCCATTTTTATGACATAAATATTATTAAATACGATATAGGCCATCTATTTACCTATAAATTACAGTATTTCCGGAAAATATATACAGTATTTTTCACACTGCAGCTGGGCGGAGGCCGATGCTAAATGACGCAAATTGCTGATTTGGCAACGGTGGAGGACCTGGGTACATATAGGATCTGGCATCCACACGGCGACATATTACACAAGATTTAATCACCCTTTTTACACTTTGCCGTCCTTGTGGAATCCAGAAAGTTTCCCTAATACAATTTAAGGTATCTTGTACACCACCGTGCATTATATTTTTATGGGCATTTAGAACAATTAAATTTGTTAGATGATGAGTTTTGGGCAGTAAGATAGGGTGTTTAGCATAATCACCCAATTCAGCATTTTGTAACCTACCTCTGCACCTAATTACATTGTTCTCTAAATACAGCCCAATTTCTCTATTATGGAAACTCACAATTTTTCTTTCCATCATCAATTTAATCTCATTTCCATAGATTTCTTCTTGTACCCTCTTTATCCAATATTCAAGAGGATGTGAAAACTTATATGATATATTCATCTTGTTTAGAAATTTAAACACCAACTTAGTTACATTGATTAGTTTGCGTAAAGAATACCTATTTATATCAATGGCTAAGGGAGGACAAACTATTGGAGTGGTGGTCACAGTAATTTCAACAGGAGCTATATATGCCTTTTGTACAGGCCAATTAGCTTTATTTACCAACCAGCTTGGTCCTTTAAACCATGATAAACCATTTACAAATTTAGCATAAGATAAACCTCGAGACAAGAAATCAGCTGGATTTTCCTCACCAGATATATGATTAAATGTTAACATATGCTGACCCAAACTATTATACCTCTCTTGCATCTGATTAATTTCAGCTACTCTGTTTTGTACGTACACAATTTTACTGTTTCCATTATGAATCCATTGTAAGGATACCTCATTATCTGACCAAATTACAGTGTCGCTAATATTTATCTCCTGCAACTTATTTCTTATATAATTAGCTAATTTGACACCTACATAAATGGCTGTTAATTCCAACTGAGGTAAGGTACATGATTTAATTGGAGACACTTTAGCCTTAGACATAACAAGAGAAGGTAAGCAACTGCTCCATATGCCAATTCTGAAGCATCACAAAAAATGTGGAGTACATTTTTCTCATTTGGATAGGCCACCTGGCATGTGAACTCCAACATTGGAATTTTTTCATAATCACCAATTAATTCATTCCACCTGTTAATGAATTCCTCAGGTAGAATTTCATCCCAAGCACATTTAAGTTTCCAAGCTTCCTGTATTAATAATTTCCCTCTTATAGTAAGGGGTGACACTAAACCTAGTGGATCAAAACATTTGGAAACTTCAGCAAGCAAGACTCTCTTAGTTACTTTACTGGGCATACTGTAATTATTAGGTATTAGCATTAACAAATCTCTCTCAGTATCCCAAGTTAAACCCACTACATTACTACATTTTGGGACTTCATCTCCAGGGTAATCTTTACTTATTTTGTCCTTTAATTTGGACGAATTACTATTCCATTCCCTCAGAGGCATATTTGCACTTTGCATTATTTTATTAGCCTCTCCATAAGTCATTAACAGTTCCTCTTCAGTTGACGTCACACCCAGGAAATTGTCCACATAAAACTGTTTGCTCATTACTTTACTCAATGGACTTCCCATACGTTTAAGGTGTGCATTTATCGTTGCTTGAAGTAGGAACGGACTGGATGTAGCACCAAATAATACGCTCCTAAAGCGAAAGGTTTTCAGAGGGCTAAGTGGGTCAATAGGATTCTCAGGCCATAAGAAGCGGGTACAATCCTGGTCAGCCTCTTGTAAACCCACTCTTAGGAAAGCTTTACTTATGTCAATAAATAACAAAAAGGCACAATACCGTGACTGGAACGATACACAAATAACCCGCACATAAAAGAGAGAAGCTTACGACGACGTTTCGGTCCGATTTGGACCATTGACAAAGTCACACTAACAGAGGTGGAGCAGGACGGCTATATATAGGCAGGAAGAGGTGGAGGTAGTAGTAGTAGTAGTAGTAGTAGCAGTAGTAGTACAAGAATTGTATATAATACCGACAAGATGAAATTAAGACACATGCACAACACCCGGGCATCACCATCGTAGACGTTTCGCCATCTAGCCAGCCACTGGATGGCGAAACATCCACAACAAAGACAACCAGATGCCACACATGTGTCTTAATTTCATCAGTAGTTGTAGTAGTAGTAGTAGAAGAAGAGGTAGTAGTAGTGGTAGTGGTAGAAGTGGGAAATAAGGATGACGAGCCAGTCAAAAACAAAGGAAGGGGAGCACTGCAAGAGAGCTAGATGCCCACAGAGGGAGAGCAAGCTCACAGAAGTACGTGAAAGGGAAAGTGGTGAAATAAAATAAATGAAGAAGGAACAGAAACATGAGACAGGAGAGAGAAAGACAACCCAGAGGAGGAAAGGAAGAGGAAAGGGGAAGAGGAAGAAGAAAAAGAAAGAAAAAATGAGGATTCAGGTTAAGTAACGGTGTTCTGAAGTTTGGAGCATTTTACAATGTACAATGTATGAAATTCCACCAATCATCTCATGAAATTCAGAGACGCCCAATTAGTGATCAAAGAAACTAATTTGCCAGACGCAAGTGCCCGAATCAGCATTGATCGCTGTTTCAATAAAATTTAAAAAAAACAACGGCAGCTTCCCCATCCCCCGAATCTTAGAAAGAATCCGAAAACAGTAAACCCCCCATCACAAGTCTCTCCGTTATACTACACAAAGCCTTTACAGAGAGTGAACACTAAAGAAGCTGCCTTTTTCCATCTATATTTGTCCAACCTTTTTTTTAATTTACCCAAGTAATATTTTATTCCCTTTTACTCATGTACGAATTAATTCTCTCCCCATTTTGTATACTTTTTCACACCCTACTACTACACACTACTACTACTCCACTAGTGAACATCGAAACATTACCCCACTAGCATTGCACCTCACTCTGAGCCTTTATAACCCTCGGTCCATGTATTGTTTGTAATGGCTTTATAAAGTTCCCGGGGGGCGAAACGTTCCACATAAATGTCACAATTTGTTGCACTTTGTCCTTTTACTTTACATATTTTCGGTAATTCTACCAACTTTTTTTACAAATTAAAATGTAAACCAGGGATTAAACATCTGCTCCAACAAATAAGATGCTTTGCCAAAAAACCCAAATTTTGTTTTGCTGTATTTTAATCCTGGGAAAAGGGGGGGGATTTTGGTCAATTTTTAAAACACTGTGCATGATAGGAGTGACCAAACCCGTGTAACTAAATTTTTTTTAACCCAAAGAAAGGTAAGAGGAGTGCTCCCTGCTCATACAAGCCTTTCCCCAAAGTAAGATCTTACAAGGGAAGCAGTTGACTTGTTGAAAAATCACTTTGGAATATAGGTTGGATCTATGAAAATCATTGTTAAAATTTAAAAAACTCCAATACACTTACAAAATTTGCAACCAGGTTACAAAACCCATACAATGTACAGTGTGAACAGGGAAAAAGGGGGGGGGGGGGGTTGGCCCGTACATTGCAAGTCACTTTTTTGCACAAACTGCTAAATGCCACAAAAGATGTATGGGAAATTTTTTGCATAAAGGCGAGACCAAAAAACCCAGCATTGTGGTATCTACAGCCTCCCGGGTCAACATCCCAGCAATTCCAGGAAAGCTGTTAAAAATACCACTGTCTGGAAAATCTTCCAGCTCCTCACCCCCAAAATCTTGCTCCCGGGGGGTTTCAACTTTAAAGGGACCTAAAATGGAGGGAAAAAGCAAAAAATATTTTTTGCATAATAACACCAGGGGGCAGCTCGTGAAAACTCACACTCCCCGCGAGCTTTTTTAAAAATCGCACAAAATTCAATTTTTAACCCCAAAAAAAAGGCCCACAACTGGAGAATACACTAGACCTACTTCACTAACAATATGACGATAAGAAATTCCCCATAAAAAAACAATATACTCAAATCACAACTAATTTGGGGTTCAGTCATGTATGCACGGAGCCCCAGACCGACTTTGTGAGTTTAGTCACAGGGAGCATTCACCAAATTAAACTTCAATAACAAAAACATAAAGGGGGACCAAAAAAACCAATCCTAACCGAAAGCTGGGGAGAATACTAAGCAACACAGACCCCCCAAATTATGCCTAGAAAAGATTAACTCGGGGGCACTCGATGTATGCACAAGGCTTATTCCTCTAAGAAAAAGGGGGAGTAGGTAAAATAGAAAAGACAGGGGCCCCCCCTTTACAGGCACGGAAAAGATAACAGAGCGCTAAAAAAGGTCAAATTCTGAAATCGAGGGGGAAAACTGGTCGAGAAATAGCAAGCATCGAACTTAACTAAAAGAACCTTTTGGAGTCAGGAATCGCGGGAAGAACTAAAAGCCATAAATGAAACGAAAGAAAACCCAAAGTATTCTTCCCTATGCCAAATCAAAAACGAGAAAAACGTCCATATTGGGGGCCCCCACTAAAACAAGATGGGCCCACAGAGACAGCAAGGGAAAAGAGTACACTCAAGTCCAATATACTCAGTTTTTAGCAAGCCGCTAACCAACAGATCGAGATCAAAAAAAGAATTTTTTTATGAAGAGCCACAAAATTTGATTAAAACAACCTACCCAATGTTACCTGACGCCAAATGATTTCCGAACAGGCGATAAATTCATGCCCATGCACTCTGCCCCAGGGCCAGACTCAGGGGAACTCTGTTTTTCATCAAGATGCAAGAAGCCCCTACACACCTTTTCCATCCTAGGAAAGGGGACAGGGACCGGGGCGTCCCACAGTTACTAAAAACAACAACATACCCCCCCACTCCACAAAGGGGCAGAAAAGCAACAGCAAAGAACTATGGATCACACAACAAGGTCCAAAATGCACTAAAGACAAAAAGAATGCAGAGTAATATAACGACTTTGCAAAAAGCCTTCGACAAGTTACCATGGGTAATAGCGCACAAAATGCATGCTAAAAAATAACGGGAAAAGTCGGTCGATGGATCTATAATTTCCTCACAAACAGAACACAGAGATAGTCGCAACAGAGTAAAGTCCGGGCAGCTAGTGAAAAGCCTGTTCCACAAGGCACATACCCCCGCCCCCATCTTTTCCCTCATCCTCATATCCACATAACAAGGATGTCAGCCCAGCACCGTGTCTTCCTTTCAGATGACACCCGAATCTGCATGACAGTGTCTTCCATTGCAGACCCCTGCAAAGCCCCACGACATGAACCAAATCTTTCGTGGGTGCAAAAAACAATATGAATTTCAACATGAAAATTTTCAATTACCAGATAGGGAAAAACATGGGGAAATTAAACCATCAAGTACAAAAAAAATTCGGGCCACAAAATAGAGCGAAACCCAAACGTCAAAACCGGGGGATGATCATGTCGGGGATCTCCCCTTCAAGGACCCTAACATTGTATCAATCGCAACTGCTAGAAAAAAGACAGGAGGGTAATGAGAACCCCCAAAAAGGAGGCCAAAACCCGGATGACATCTCAGGCACTTTTTCTATCTAGGCTGGAATATTGCGCACACAACGCACCTTTCAAGGCAGGTGAAATTGCCCCACCTAGAAAAAATACAGAGAACTTTCACGGCGCATAACGGAGATAAACACCTCAATTATTGGGAGGCTTTAGGTTCCCAAAACCCTTTTTCCCGGAACGCAGGAGGGGAGATACTGATTTTATACACCTGGGAAAAACCTAGAGGATAGACCGAACTTCACAGAAAATTCACTCACTACGAAAAAACAAAAGACTTGGCAACATGACCACCCCCCCAAGAAAAACGGGTGCACTACACTTAAGAAACCAACAATAAGTGTCCGGGGGCCCCAACGTTTTTAAATGCCTCCCAACACAATAAGGGATTTCAACAACCCCGGCAGTCTTCAAACTGGCACTGGACAAGCACCAAAAATCGTTCCGATCAGCCGGGGTTTTGGGTTTGTAGTTGGGTTTTTGTGCACCAGCACAACACCTGGTTTTTCAGGCCTTACCGCCGGAGGCCTGGTCACAGACCGGGCCGCGGGGGCGTTGACCCCCGGAACTCCTCCGGTAAACTCCAGGAAACTGGAGAGCACTTTCAAAACTTTAAGTAATAAATATAATCTAAGGAACAACTGTTTTTTGAGTGCCAGGTCAGAATAAAATTTAAACGTAAAACACTTGAATGAATCTCTAACAAATATCACAAAGGTTATTTTTGGACTGAGGAAAAAAGACTAGGGCCACAAGAAATTTAAATTTTGCAGTTGCAGACCACCAACAACTTTTTTAAAAATGCAACACATAATAAATCTGAGGATCTGTCAAATTTCACAAAGGGAAAAAATTTTCCCAATGTTAATAACAAAATTCATTTCCTAAAAAAGTTGGTAGGTTAAAAAATCAAATAGCAGGATCAGAAATAATATTCTCCACAAGAAGAAGAATAATACCCTCCTAAGGGGAGCCAGTTAATAAAAACCAGTCAAAAAAAGAGATTGTCTTTTCTGCAAAGGGTACACATGTTTCTAACAATTGCCATGCAACTATTCATGGAATTACTAAAAGTTGAAAGATTGGAGGAACTTGACAGATTGTATCAATGTTAAGGTAATCACAATGTAAAGGGATTGTTTAAGCCAAATTAAAACCTTCTGTTATCAAGTCACAAAGGAAGACACCATATAGTCCATGTTGTAAAGGTCAATATGATAATGTTGATAATAATGAATAATGTTGACAATTTTAATCCAGACACAACAGTGGTTAATGTAAAAATTGCTGCTAATGTTTAATATGATGGGTTTGCTGAAGTAGCCTTACCTGTGTTACTGGTAAAAATTGGATGATAAAAGGCATAAATCAAAAAATGTTACTGCATTATTTGTACCAGGATCCCAGCAAACTTTCTAAAACGTATATGTCTTGAGGTATGAAAGTACAGTTATCTGGTTTTTCCCTCTTCAATAAAAGGGCTCAATTGTATGACCACTGTTTATGTAACTGTCAGGTTGGGTAATATGAGAAAAAACGTGTTAATGCAGTAATTGTAGATAGACTTCCAGAGACGGATATCTACAGTAAGGGCATAGTAAAGCTACAAGAAAGACTTCATCATAATGTAATTTAGCACCTTTCTAGGGGTAAGTGATATTCTGTAGCCCTAATAAAATAATTTGGAAAGGTAGTGACTATTATCTCCTTTGTAAGGTATGGTAAAGAAATTGGTGTCACCCTTTTGAAGACTGCAGGAGGCCAGGTAAGTGTTATGTAGGATTCTCGTAAAAATATTCATGACAAGGAACTACAAATACCATAACGGGTGTCTTACTCATGAAGTCGTGACCATTATAATTCTTTAGACTCCTAGAAAGTGGTGTATGAGCCAGTGCTTAAATTTTGGGAATTAGACAGCCTTTGGAAAAAAATGTAACTGAAGAAAGTCAGACGATTCCTTTTACTCAGGAAGCAGTACCTGATAATGTAAAATTGGAATCTGACAAATACTGGGTACGACTTTCGTGGAAGAACTGAACCACCCCGAATTGCCATTAATTACAGAATGACATTATGGACAATTAAAGTCTCAGCTCCGCAAACGAGTAAGACACCAGAATTGTTAACTGCCTTAATGATATAAATCAGAGCTAGTTAATTAATAAATTTATAGAAGAGGTTACCTCCTGAGCAAGCCAAAAATTTATGGTCACTATTTGCCACATCACGGAGTGAAGAGGATTCTAAGACCACTCCTTTGAGATGTGTTTAATTTTGGTGCCAGGAGTAACAAAAATGTACCTAGTTTAAATGAAGTTGGATGACAGTCCGTCCGTTGACGGAAAAATAGGAGATCAACTTTATTAAATTTTCAGAGTAAATTATGCTTTACAGCTGACATAAGTAAAGCTTCCTAAGAGTGGGTTTACAAGAGGCTGACCTGGATTGTACCCGCTTCTAGATGGCCTGAGAATCTATGACCCCTTAGCCCCACTTAAAACCTATCGCTTTAGGAGCGTATTATTTGGTGCTACACATCCAGTCCATTCCTACTTCAAGCGACGATAAATGCACACCTTAAATGTACAGTAATCCCACTGAGAAAACAAACAAATTTATGTGACAATTTCCCTGGTGTGACGTCAATTGAATAGGAACTGTTAATGACTTATGTAGAGGCTACTAAAATAATGCAAAGTGGCAAATAAGCCTCTGAGAGAATGAATAGTAATTCGTCCAGAATTGAAGGACAAAATAAGTAAATATTACCTGGAGAGAAGTGCCAAATGGAGGTAATGTATTGGATTTAAATTGGGATACTGAGAGAGATATGTATAAATGTAAAACCAATAATTACAGTATGCACAATATATTAACTAAGATAGTTTGCCTTGTGAAGTTTCCAAATTTTTGATCCACTAGGTTTAGTGTCACCCCTTCTAATAAGAGGAAATTATTAATTCAGGAAGCATGAAACTTAAATATGCTTGGGATTGAAATTCTATCCTGATAATTCATTAACAGGTGGGATGAATTAATTGGGTGATTATGAAAACATTCCAATGTTGGAGTTCCCACGCCAGTGGCCAATCCAAAAGGTAAAAATGTACCCACTTTTTTTGTGATGCTTCAAAATAGGCAATGACAACTTACTTACCTTCAATGTAATAGTGAATTTCTCTTGTTATGTCTAAGGCCTAAATTTGTCACCAATTAAATCATGTACCTTACCTCATTTGGAATTAACAGCCATTTATTGTAGGTGTCCAAATTAGCTAATTATATAAGAAATAAGCTGCAGGAGATAAATATTAGCGACACTGGAGCTAATTGGTCTGATAATGAGGTATCCCTACAATGGAATCGTAATGGAAACAGTAAAATTGTGTATGTACAAAACAGAGTCGCTGAGGAGAATCCAGCTGATTTCTTGTCTCGAGGTTTACCTTATGCTAAATTTGTAAATGCTGTATCATGGTTTAAAGGACCGAGCTGTGTTGGTAAATAAAGCTAATTGGCCTGTACAAAAGACGTATATTGCTCCTGTTTAAATTACTGTGACCACCGCTCCAATAGTTTGTCCTTCCTTAGCCATTGATATAAATAGGTATTCTTTACCCAAACTAATCACTGTAACTAAATTGGTGTTTAAATTTCTAAACAAGATGAATATTTCATATAAGTTTTCACATCCTCTTGAATACTGGATAAAGAGGGTACAGCGGAAATCTATGTAAATGAGATTAAATTGAAGATGGAAAGAAAAATTGAGAAAGTTCAATAATAGAGAATTTGGGCTGTATTTTAAGAACAATGTAATTTAGTTTTCACAGATAGGTTACAAAACGCTAAATTGGGTGATTATGCTAAACACCCTATCTTACTGCCCAAAACTACATCAACTAACAAATTTGATTGTTCTAAATGCCCATAAAAATGGTATCAACAAGGTGGGGTAACAAGATACCTTAAATTGTATTAGGGAAACTTTCGTTTTCCACAGGATGGCAAAGTGTAAAAAGGATGATTAAATTCTTGATGTAATATGTTCGCCGTGTGGATGCCAAATCCTATATGTTACCCAGGTTCCTCCACCACTGCAAAGGAGCGTTACAATTGTGATACCAATTTCATGTAACAGGTGTAGACTATAGTGGTCCAATAATTTAAACAGGTACATCAAATTGGTTTCCACTGAAAGTGTAAATTTGTTTGTTCAACTCTGTTCTGCTACCAGGGCTGTTCATTTAGAAGTGGCAGCAGGACTTGTCAGCAGAACAGTTAATACAGCTGATTTCGAAAATTTGCAGGCTAGGAGATCCTTCCGAGGTTAATGATTTCGGATAATGCCACAAATTTTTGTAGCACGTGCTCAACACTTGATAGAATTAAATAAATAACATAACGATGTTACAATCTCTGTTACCCACGAGGGTGTACCTGGAAATTTATACTCCCTAGAGCCCCTTGGCAGGGAAAGGGGGCTGACAAAGACTGATAGGCACAGTGAAGAGGAGTCTCCGCAAGTACTCACCGGAAGATAATCAATTTGGAAGAATTCCGTGCGTGTTAGTGGTGCAGAAAATCTTAATAAATAATAGGCCTCTCTCATACATGAGTGATACACCTGATGCAAGATTAATTAACCACCTTCTCACCTAATATTGGAAGTAAATTGGAAGCTTCCCCTGTCTATAGAGATAATCTGGAAAAATAGAGGATGAAGAGTACAATGATGCGGCAGGTTTGTGTAATAAATTTAAAATGTTAAATAAAGAATGAGCATTGCTAATGTGTGGCGTAAGGAAATACTTCTTACACTACGTGAACACATTTATGGCGCAACAGAGCAGTAAATCGACAACCATTCAACCAGGTGCATGATAAATTGACACTGAACAACCATTGAACATTGTGCCTCTTGCAAAGTAAACTGACATTGTACCCAAATGCACCAGGTGTTGTCCAGGAATGTTCTCAAGTGTGTGCTGGCCAGAAAGTTCACGTACATTAATAAATTGAATCCCTTGGAATTAGGTGTTCAATCCAACAGTAAATGAAAAATCTGAGGGAAATGTTACAACGCGTGATATGGAAGATAATGCGAACAAGTGAAGCCGGAAGATGAAATTCATAGTAAGACCTACTAGGAAAACAGCCACATCGAGCCAGAACGGCTGGAATCGTCCTCCTAACGGAAGGAAGTAATTTGAATCGTTTAGCAACGAACTTCGCTGGCCGCAGTGGCTGTAAAATCCTGTATATTTTCCAGAAATTCAGTTCTTTTATTTGTAAATAGATGGCCAACTGCATTTAATAATATTTATGTCAAGAAAACTGAAAGCCTGCGTCAGCCGCAACGAGACTTCGCCATCTTGGTATTGAATTTTGTTACAAACGTTGGTGTAAGGGGAAGAATTTTTCGTGCTCAGAGAGGTTAAAATTGTGTTGAAACCTCTCAAATAGAGGCGAATTGTGTATGTGCATTCCTGCCTAACTTGAGATATCATACACTGGACAATACCAGCTCCAGGAACCTCAGATAGCGCTCTAGATTTGTGTGTTAATTCTGGCCAGCATTATGTTCATAGATTTAGTTAGAGTGAGGTTTTCCTGAGTATGATACACATAAATTCTCCATCAAATTGTGAGTGATATATGATATAGTTTTCCTTCTGTATATGTAATTGTGTATATATATGACCATTTAATTATTTATTTAATAGACAGTCACAAATTTTTATATATTTACCAGTATTCCTGGTGTAGTATAATTCACATTTAATTAAAATAGTCCCAGAGCAACTTGTGGATATGACAGTGGTAGGTTCGAAGGGACTTTTTTGCGACCTAAGTGGTCCCAAATTCCTACTTGTCAACCGATAAAAAATAGTTATCATTGTTCATTACTGTTTTATGTATATAATTAATATAACGAGTTTATTTGGTAGGCTGTAAGCGGGTGGTTGAATATAACGTCCTTCGAGCTTCTCTTCGTTTCATTGTTTAGTCGTGGTGGGTATCATCACTTGGTGTGTTTTGTACCCATGCCCCGGGCAGGCCATCCACGAAGAGGAGCTGCTAGTACTTGTGTCTTCCTGCAAGTAGCCGCTGTGTGAGTGAGGGTGATGCAAGTCTGGGCATACTGAAGTGGCAAGGCCTATAGGTGGCAGCACCAGCATGGCGCGAAATATGAACTAAGCTGGCAGACATCATGGGCTGTCTGTGCAGACAGTACAGGCTGTCTACAATTATACATCCAAGTAAATGCAATTTTCCACACTACCCCTCATCTTTGTAGTGGTTAAGAACTGGCGTTCCTATTATCTGGACTGACTATTCAAGGCTATAGACTCTGTGAAGAACTAGTTGTTGGGTTGTCACTAACTAAAACCCCCCCCCCCCAGGGTGACCCCCCCCCACGAATTCATCATCAACGGCTACAATTTCTACAAGACGGTGTCAACATCAACCAGACACCCCAGTTTACTTGTACATATTAGCGTTGAATACAAATGACAATTTTTCATTTCATTTTTCATTTTTCTTTCAAGTAGGATACAACTTCATATTTTAATGTTTTATCTTTGCATTACTAAATAATAAGTGTTTATCTTTGGGGAATTATTATTTTTTTTCTATTCATTAATTTTCCTGAGGAGGAGCAGCCTTGGTATTACTGTCTGAAGTTGGTTACAGGGTGATTTAAGCCTTCAAAAATATATATATATTTTTATTTTTATATTTTTATATATATATATTATATATATATATATATATATATATATATATATATTATTTTATATATAATATATATATATATAGTCAATAAGATCACAGTAAACAGGTGATTTCAGAATATGCTAAAGAACCACTGTGAAAGAATAGAGAACTTCCAAGCGCTTTCGTGACTACTCACATTATCAAGGAATAATAAAAGCAATGCATCAAAGGAAGGCATATAAAGGTTCTAGACCACATCTCACTATTGCATCCTGTCATGTAGGGGGGTAATGATTAGGGGAATATGGGGGTAAGAGGAGGGAGTTAGTAGGTAGGGGACAGGCGAGGCAGTAGGAGGGATGAGGGCAGAGGTAGGTAGGTAATGTGAGGTCACTGGTAACTACACCTTCACCTCTCATTACTCTACCCGCCACACTACACTACTCACCCTCTCACTACTTTAACTAAACATAAATAAATGGAGAAAATAACGGGGATGGTGAATATTACTATTCTACTCAAACACAGTTTATTATTAAGTCTTTGTACAATAATATATTTGGGAATAGGAGTACATCATTGTGGCTAAGATAAACGGGATGGTATGTATAAGCAGTGAGACAGGGAATACAATCAACTTGACCAAAATGAATGTAACTTACAATATAGTTCAGAGGGCAGTTCATCACAGGAACTAAGCCACAGGTCCCAAGACCTACACAGCACGAGTACTGCGCCACGCCAGTACTCTGCCCAATGCCTCCAACAGTCTCCTCCAGAGACTTCAGCAGCCTTCTCCCGAGCCCTGCACCCCAGCAGCAGCTCCGCTCGAAGTCTCTGCTCAGGAGCTCTGCACCCCAGCAGCAGCTCTGCTCGAATCTCTGCTCAGGAGCTCTGCACCCGAGCAGCAGCTCTGCTCGAATCTCTGCTCAGGAGCTCTGCACCCCAGCAGCAGCTCCGCTCGAATCTCTCTACTCAGCTCTTCCTTGGGCTTTTATGGTGGTCCAAGCACCCTCCACAACCACGTGTACGACCTGATGCCTAGGTCTGATGCTGTCAAGAACAAAAGACCTCAGACGTGGGCGTGGCTACAGACGTTTGCCAAGGCAAGGTGTGACCATATAATTGGTTAAATTAGGTCTCCCCAGAGACCTCACAAGCCCAGCTGGACTACATCACAATCCCACATCTACCAACTTTATTACAAAGCAATACCTGATGCGTGACTCATAAGAAAGAGAACACTGCAGCAGGCCCACTGGCCAAACTAGACAGGTCGTTCACACAACCCACAAACTATTCTACCAAAGAATTAATAAGTTTAAAAATTATTATTTCTCCAATGTATTATTAAATTCTTCCCAAATTCTATTAATTATAAATGGATCTAATATATATAAGCCAATGGAAATGTTCATATTATTGTCAAAACTGATTTTCATTAATCTTGTTTCATAAAAAGCAGTTTTGACAATAATATGAATATTTCCTTTGGTTTATACAACTTAGATCCATTTATAATTAATAGAATTTGGGAAGAATTTAATAATACATTGGACAAATAATAATTTTTAAAATTCTTAATTCTTGGGTAGAATAGTTTGTTTGTGGGTTGCGTGAAGGACGTGTCTAGTTTGGCCAGCGGGACTGCAGCAGTGTTCTCTTTCTTATAAGTCGCGCATCAGGTGTTGCTTTGCTGTGGGATGTGATAGTGAGGTGTGGTCTAGACCCTCTATATGCCTTCCTTTGATGCATTACTTTTATTGTTCCTTGATAATGTGAGTAGTCACGAATGCGCTGGAAGTTCTCTATTCTTCCACAGTGGTTGTTTTACACAAAACCCACACACATATATATATATAATATATATATATATATATATATATATATATTATATATATAATATATTATATATATAAAATATATATATAATATATATTCAACAAGTCGGCGTCTCCCACAGGGGGCAGGGTGACCCAAAAAAGAAAGAAAATCCCCAAAAAGAAAATACTTCATCATCATTCACACTTTCACCCACACTCACACATTATCACTGTTTTTGCAGAGTTGCTCAGAATACAACAGTTTAGAAGCATATACGTATAAAGATACACACATACCCCTCCAAACTGCCAATATCCCCAAACCCTCCTTTAAAGTGCAGGCATTGTACTTCCCATTTCCGGGGACTCAAGTCCGGACTATATGAAAATAAACCGGTTTTCCTGATTTCCCCTTCACTAAATATTACCCTGCTCACACTCCAACAGATCGTCAGGGCCCAATTATCATTCGTCTCCATTCACTCCTGTCTAACACGCTCATGCACGCTTGCTGGAAGTCCAAGCCTCTCGCCCACAAAAACCCCCTTTACCCCCCTTTCCAAACCCCTTTTGAGGGACGACCCTTTCCCCTCCTTCCTATCCCTATAGATTTATAAGCTTTCCATGTCATTCTACTTTGATCCATTCTCTCTAAATGACCAAACCACCTCAACAAACCCCTCTTCTGCCCTCTGACTAATGCTTTTATTAACTCCACACCTTCTCCTAATTTCCACACTCCCAATTTTCTGCCCTAATATTTACACCACACATTGCCCTTAGACAAGACATCTCTACTGCCTCCAACGTCTCCTCGCTGCTGCATTTACCACCCAAACTTCACTCCATATAAGAGTGTTGGTACTACTATACTTTCATACATTCCCTTCTTTGCCTCCATAGATAACGTGTTTTGACTCCACATATACCTCAACGCACCACTCACCTTTTTTCCCTCATCAATTCTATGATTAACCTCATCCTTATAAATCCCTCCGCCGAACCGTCAACTCCCCAAATATCTGAAAAAATTCATTCTTTCCTACTCCCCCCCCCAATTTGTATCCAATTTTTCTTTTCAAATCATTTGATCCCTCATCCCCTTACTCTTTTTATGTTCACTTTCAACTTTTACCTTTACACACATTCTAAACTCACCAAAACCCTTTGCAATTTTTCATTAAAATCTCCATAAGACAGTTATCGAAAAAGTTACTGTGCAATTCCCATTTTGAATTGTTCCCAAATTTTAAAATTTAAAAATTTCCCAACCCCCAAAAAAAATTTCCCGGGAAAAACCCTTTTAAAGCATTTTAAAATTTTCCTTTTAAACAACCCCATCCTAAAAAAAATTTTAAATTTAAAATTTAACCCCTTTTAATTGAACTTTCCCCCCAAACCCCTTTTTTGTTTCTAAAAAAAAAAAAACCCCTCCCTTTTTTAAAGGAATTTATTTTTAAACCTTTTTTCCCCCCTACCCACCTAACCTTGAGCTTTCAAACTTTTCCTTTTTTTTAAAAACCCCTTCTTTTTAAAAAAAAAAAAAAAATTTTTAATAATTAAAAAACCTATTCCTTAAAAACCTTGGCAACCCTTCCTTTTCCCCCACCACTTTATCTTGCCTGTTTATCCAAAAGCTTTAAAACTTAATTTTTTATCAAAATTTGGTGTTCAAATTGCTTTAAGGGGAACCACGGGAAATTACAAAAACACTTCCGGGGGAAGCCCTAAAAATTGGAAAATCGCATTTTTCCCAATCTCACCTCATATTCTTTCAATTTATAACCCCGTTTGGGGGGGCTTAATTTTATTTTATATACCCAAAATTAAAAGAAAATTGGAAATGCGAAAAAACCCAAAACACTGATCTTGGCTGAAGGAGATCGAACTACGAACCGGGGTCAAGGTACGCGTGCTTTACAATTACCACACGAATTGTAACGAATTCCTTTGGCGCTGGACGGCGCCTAAAATCGGTACTGTTAGTCGTGCTGGGTTCGTACGTCTGTTTGATGCGGCCCGCAGTAAAAAGCCTGGTGATGGCCTGATCTACCGGGTGCCCAGTCACGATGGGCCGGGGGGGATCCCCCCAGAAGTCTTTTAGGTAACGCCGGGATAATTGGAACTGTGAGTACTGCGCATAGTAGAAATTTAGCCGTGCTGTGATGTCATCAATTCTGGTCAGTGCCTCATGTCATACATTCTGGTCAGTGTGGTGTGTCATACACTTCTGGTCAGTGTGGTGCAGGCACACGGCATAGTTGTCAGCCCCTTTCTGTTTCATTGACAAAAAAATTTTGGGTGTGCTGTCAAAAATTTCCCCCCATTGTATTAAAAACAAATTTTTATAAATTAAATTGTTCAGAATCTGAGAGGTGCGCGGCAGCGCTTCCTTTGTGTCGATGTTTGGCGTAACCATTTAAGCAGAGTAGTAATGGCTATAAAAAAAATCTTGCTGGTTACTACAATTAATCAGAACAGGGTTTTTTTTAGGGGACCGTGCGAAATTATTTCTAATTCTGATTTGGGAGAAGGAAGGGAATCAGGTATGACGAGGGCCCGTCCGTTATAGATTCTTTCCCCTTTCGTGTGAGGGAGGGGAGGGGTTTATGACCCTCCTTTTCCCCCAAACCCTTTTTGGAGGGAATTCCCTTACAGGAGTTTTTTTTTTTTTTAACAAGTCGGCCCTCTCCCACCGAGGCAGGGTGACCCCAAAAAAAAAAGAAATTCCAAAAAGAAAAAAACTTTCTCAACATTCAACCTTTCCCCCACACATATAATCACTGTTTTTGCGAGGTGCTCAGAAAAACAACAGTCTGAAGCATTACGTTGAAGATACAAAAAAAATATCCCCCCAAAAAGTTATCCCAAACCCCCCCTTTAGAGTGGCTTGTACTTCCATTTCCCGGACTCAAGCCGGCTTTTAAAAATAACCGGTTTCCCTGAGTCCCTTCACTAAATATTACCCTGCTCACACTCCAACAGATCGTCAGGTTCCAAATACCATTCGTCTCCATTCACTCCTACCGAACACGCCCATGCACGCCTGCTGGAAGTCCAAGCCCCTTGTCCACAAAACCTCCCTTACCCTTTCCTTCCAACCTTTTCGAGGACGACCCCTACCCCGCCTTCCTTCCCCTACATATTTAAATGCTCTCCATGTCATTCTACTCTGATCCATTCTCTCTAAATGACCAAACCACCTCAACAACCCCTATGCTGAGAATATTGAAATGTGGGCTATAGGTCACAGTTATCATGTATCTCACAGTAAACTAGATGCTCTCCACTCACTCAGCTTTCCAAGAACGTCATCCAGTATACAGTAAGCTCAGCCCCATCTGCCTCAACTCAAGCAAAAGAAATAGTGCATAGCGAGGCATGAGTTTCTAGTATAAGATATGAAGCCAGTCAGACGAGAAATTCACTGGTGATACCATGGAAACTACTATCTATTCAATAAAAATAGACAAATTAGCATCTACTCATTCCATAACAAATTCGAGTCTTCTTGTAGCATACATCATCTTTAAAAGTTTAAAGTCAATCAAAAGTATTCTCTTGTTATCGCACAAAATAACCTAAAAAATAACATTAAGTTTGAAACCGCTCGGAACTTACTTTCTCAAGTTACTGGCGACAGGAAACCTGTATTTCAGTTTTCCTTTTTAAAATAATTAATAAATTTTCCTCTTCACATCCCAAAAATCAATCCAAATCTTTTCTTAAAGTAAGATATACCAGCATCTACTGTTTGCAAGCAATTATGAGAGAAATTCTCCATTTATTGAAAGGAGATAAATTTGTTTAGTAATATGGCTATTTAAAACTTTTGAAACACTAATAACATCCAAGAGAAATACGCCAAGGCTCAAAGTTTGAAGCCGACCAAGAGATGCATTCTCCAGTTATTGCACTGAATCCAACAATTTTAAGTTTAATAACTATGACAGAAAAATTTGGAAAATATACACCTACACAGCCTTTACCATAAAGGTGTAATTATTTTCATAAGACATTAAAAATTTAAGTCATTCACAGAAGGAATATTCAAGTTATATTAAGAGAAAATGTCATACCTTTATAAAAAAATTGGATAATTAGTACAATCACAAAGGAGTAATAATCCCAGACTCCTGACAGTAATACACTAGTACTCAGTGTTTGAAATCGATCAGAAGAGGCTTTCCAAAGTTATCAATCGGAAACCAAAATCGGGATTGGCCGATAAAACTGACTAGAGGGCACCTGTACACCTGTTCATTTACAATTTAGAAAACAATCTATTAAGACCAGCGTGGAGCAATGTATGGAGAAAGAGTAAGAAGCTGTCTTCTTTTTCTTCACCAAAGTATGTTTGTAGCCATGATGTTAACAGCTGCACTCAACACAGGAACAACCAAGGACACCTCTTTAAGTGGAGCCAGGTTAAATTAGTTATCCATAAAAGCGAGCTACGCAAACGAAGGTGTTAGAAAGTTGACCTAGTAGCAGTCTCGGACACCCATATTTGACCCCAGTATTTAGCCAACCAGTTGTTGCCCATCCTGGACGCTGGCGTCCAGGATGGGCAATATAAAAAAAAATAGTTTGTCACTCTCAGTTGTGGATCAAAGTGGTGCAGCTTCAGTCTCTTTAGCTCACTATCAGACGAAGCATTATGAAAATCCCTATTCGAATATAATAAAAACATTTGTAAAAAAAGGATTTTTTTTTTCTGGGAAAGCCCAGATCTGTGCTGGCGTTGGCAAGATTCCATGTGGCGATTAAGACAAATGCTTCGTGGGGAAAATAAATGTTTTTAAACGTCGACTTTATCAACGTGCATAACGTTCTTCGCACTGGGATGATATTAGTGTATTTCAACACATATCAACAGAGAATCATAAAGATAATTTTCTTGACGCTACAGTTCTGATGGGATGACACAACACACGGTGTAGAAAGACTCGGGAATCAGCAATAATTAACACTACTCTTAATTTCAACATCGTAAATAATATGAATACGTTTCTACTTAAATTTAACAGACAAACAACAAGTTAGTTTCAGCCTCCATAATGGATATGTTATCTCACCCATCTCTAATGTGCTTCAACAATCGAATTATATAGGAACTCTGAGAAAATTACTCAATTATAAAGACGGCGAAGCTAACAGTTTGATCAGCCTTAAGAATAGATGAGACAAATTTTAACATGGGTTGAGTTCTAGATGGACCATCTTGGCATGGGTCAAGAAGCTGCCTTCTTTTTCCATCTTCACCTGACATGTTTATGTATATGAAGGCTTCCTCTTAACTTGTTTAGCAGCGCCTCAGGAGGGTCTCCGACAGACTGAAAATATTCGCGTTATTTTTGGCGCTGTTAAATGTGATTTACCAGTGTTAATATTTTATATGATAAAAGTTCAATATAT
>NC_069428.1:47098715-47111215 GCF_026875155.1 Cherax quadricarinatus | reverse complement strand
AGGTCCGGTTAGCTAGAAGACAGGTCAGGTTAGCTAGAAGACAGGTCAGGTTAGCTAGAAGACAGGTCAGGTTAGCCAGAAGATAGGTCAGGTTAGCTAGAAGACAGGTCAGGTTAGCTAGAAGACAGGTCAGGTTAGCTAGAAGACAGGTCAGGTTAGCTAGAAGACAGGTCAGGTTAGCTAGAAGACAGGTCAGGTTAGCTAGAAGACAGGTCAGGTTAGCTAGAAGACAGGTCAGGTTAGCTTGAAGATAGGTCAGGTTAGCTAGAAGACAGGTCAGGTTAGCTAGAAGACAGGTCAGGTTAGCTAGAAGATAGGTCAGGTTAGCTAGAAGACAGGTCAGGTTAGCTAGAAGACAGGTCAGGTTAGCTAAAGACAGGTCAGGTTAGCTAGAAGACAGGTCAGGTTAGCTAGAAGACAGGTCAGGTTAGCTAGAAGACAGGTCAGGTTAGCTAGAAGACAGGTCAGGTTAGCTAGAGACAGGTCAGGTTAGCTAGAAGATAGGTCAGGTTAGCTAGAAGACAGGTCAGGTTAGCTAGAAGACAGGTCAGGTTAGCTAGAAGACAGGTCAGGTTAGCTAGAAGACAGGTCAGGTGAAGAGGTGAGCAGAAAGGTTCTCTCGTAAATCTGTCACAAACATTGTTATCTTTCCTCGTCAAAGACAGTTCGAGTGTTATTCTTGACCGTGAGGATTACCGGCAAACAGTCGTGCCCTTCCTTTGCAATTCTACACCTGATAAATTAGACACATGTGCAACTCTTGGGTATCTTTATTGAGGAAACGTTTCGCCACACAGTGGCTTCATCAATCCATACGTAGGAGAAACTTGAAGAACAGGAGAAGAATGAGGTAATCAGTCCCTCAACCTTGAGTCGATGTGTTCAGCCCATCAATCTTGAATAGAATACGGCATATGAGCGGAGAAGCAGCTTATAAACCGTATGGCAGGAGAGGTGCAGCAGTCATAGGTGGTGTCACATTTGTTCAATGTGGAAGTAGGTCGTGCCCAAGAATTAGGCAAGTGAAGAATTTCTAAGTATTAAGATCCCAAGAAGTTGCAGTGTCTGACAGGTTTGTAGATGAATGGTTCAGAGAACCGACATGTTGATAAATTAGACACATGTGCAACTCTTGGGTATCTTTACTGAGGAAACGTTTCGCCACACAGTGGCTTCATCAGTCCATACGTAGGAGAAACTTGAAGAACAGGAGGAGAATGAGGTAATCAGTCCCTCAACCTTGAGTCGATGTGTTCAGTCCATCAATCTTGAATAGAATACGGCATATGAGTGGAGAAGCAGCTTATAAACCGTATGGCAGGAGAGGTGCAGCAGTCATAGGTGGTGTCACATTTGTTCAATGTGGAAGTAGGTCGTGCCCAAGAATTAGGGCACCTATGGACTGATGAAGCCACTGTGTGGCGAAACGTTTCCTCAATAAAGATACCCAAGAGTTGCACATGTGTCTAATTTATCAACATGTCGGTTCTCTGAACCATTCATCTACAAACCTGCCAGACACTGCAACTTCTTGGGATCTTAATACTTAGGAATTTTTCGCTTGCCTAATTATTGGGCACGACCTACTTCCACATTGAACAAATGTGACACCACCTATGACTGCTGCACCTCTCCTGCCATACGGTTTATAAGCTGCTTCTCCGCTCATATGCCATATTCTATTCAAGATTGATGGACTGAACACATCGGCTCAAGGTTGAGGGACTGATTACCTCATTCTCCTCCTGTTCTTCAAGTTTCTCCTACGTATGGACTGATGAAGCCACTGTGTGGCGAAACGTTTCCTTAATAAAGATACCCAAGAGTTGCACATGTTTCTAATTTATCAACATGTCGGTTCTCTGAACCATTCATCTACAACTTCTACACATGCTGTTTCTGTACACTTTTGTTCACTCCGACAGAATCTTCATCTCACCTGCGTGATCTTTCTTAACTCTGCTTCCCGACTTTTATCTATTGATTTAGTGAAATGTTTCCTTTTTTATTTTTCACTCTGTGCATTATTTATATTGACCCTAAAACTCTTAAATCAAGTGTAACTCTACGTCCCATGACTTCCTCCATAGGTTGTCTCTATCCTTTTCTCTGTTTTTTTTCTCCTGCTCACCTCATTCACTGTCATTACTTCACTGAATGTGCGCATCTTCATCCCACTTGTAAGATGCTAAGTCTTGCTGAAGTCTCTCTTCAGGTGTATTCCTCATGATGATGTCACTTTTCTCAGAGGGGCTATTTCATATCTCTATTCCTATTGCTGTCATTCATGATCGTAGTTGTTCCTGACCTGATCACCTGGTCGTGTTTGACTAGAGCTCTGGTGATATCAAATTTGTGTCCACATTGTCAGACCCAACACACTCGGGAATCAGGTTGTGTCAGTCCTGTGTTTTACTTGTAGCAACTCATAGTCCTAGTCTATGTCAGCTCTGAGCTGGGGTTTAGCAGCCCCGAGTGTTGGTCAGGAAAAACTGAGCCCTGGTCGTGTTAGACCTAGGCGGCAGTTGTGGTTTTCCTGAGCCCAGGTTCATTACAGGCCTAGCCACTGTAGCTGAGCCCTAGTAGTGATTATATACAACACGCAAAAGGAAAAAAAACAAAGTTGTTGATTGTATCCAGTTGCAAACTTTCAACCCTCGTGATTTTCTTCGATGATTATGAAACAGATATATAGCCTGGGCATGGTCTCAGGGGAAAACCTAAGTTTGATTTCTTTTGCGAGTTAGCCGGTGGCATGAATTATGAATGTCCCTCCCAACGCAATTTTGTACATACGTATGTACACACAAACACACACGCGCCCACACACCCACACACACACACACACACACACGCACACACACACACCGGGGCCAGGAGCTGAGTCTCGGCCCCTGCAACCACAATTAGGTGAGTACACACACACACACACACACACACACACACACACCACCTACCTCCCCTACCCACCACGGGACATCCGGTCCAAGCCCTCTCTACTCTCTCTCTCTCTCTCTCCCCTCTCTCTCTCCTCTCTCTCTCTCTCCTCTCTCTCTCTCTCTCTCTCTCTCTCTCTCTCTCTCTCTCTCTCTCTCTCTCTCTCCTCTCCCTCCTCCCTCTCTCTCTCTCTCTCTCTCTCTCCTCTCCTCTCTCTCCTCTCTCTCTCTCTCTCCTCCCTCCCTCTCTCTCTCTCTCTCTCTCTCTCTCTCTCTCTCTCTCTCTCTCTCTCTTCCCTCTACCTTTCTGCCCCTCTCTTTCCATCTTTCCCCTCCCTTTGCTCCAGCTCTATCTCTTCCTTTCTGTCTTCTCTCTCCACCTCTCGTCCTCTCTCTCCCCTCCTCACACACACCTTCCATTCATCTTCCCTTCCCTCTCTTGGCCTCCCCTAACTCCCCTCCCTCCCCACTCATTATCCCTAGCGTTCTTCCCAGCATTCTCTCTACCTCTCTCTCTATCCCTCTGTCTCTCTCCCTCCCTCCTTCTCACACACAAGCTCCTTTCCGTGGTAAAAATAAAAAAAAAATATGGGTATCCCAAGAGGGCGGAGACCCAGGGGTCTGGAGGTCGAACCCATGAGGGAGGGACCTGGGAGGGAAGATTGGGAGGTAGAGCACACAAAAATGGAGGAAGAGTGGGGAAGGAAGCTAGCTGAGCTCGGCAGGGTAATGGAAGAGAGGATAGCTGAAGAGAGCAGGAAGTGGGGACTACAAGTCTTAGCAGCAGAAGATAAGATAAAGTGCTTAGAAGAGGAGCTAAAAAAACTGAAATAGAATAGAGAGACAAATGACAACACAGGAATGGCATCAGGCACAAACGAGGGGGCTGTAGGGATTCAGGAAAAGATGAGTACAGGAAGACCAATGATGAAGCCTGCAGTCAATGCAGGAGACAAGATTTATGCAGAGACTCTAACAGTCAACTACAGTGGCACGGAACAGCTAAGCAGGGAAGACAGTCCACTGAGCATAGGGCTGCAGCAAGGCCAAGAGTTGAAGGCAGGAACGTCTCGATGGAAGGAGATAAAACACCTCAGAGGACGCAAAGAGAGACACAGTGGGAGGAGGAGAGGGAGAGGTCAATGTTTGCCAATGGGCTCCAAGAAGTTGAAGGGGAAACCTATGATGAAAGAATCCAAGGGGAGAAGAAAGCGATCGAAGGTATCTTGAAAGCAATAGGAGAGGGAGACATGACCCAGGTGGCAAATTTTCGGAGAATTATGTGGTTTGCACGCAGAAGGAGACGGCATGTCAAAGTAGTCTACAGGGAAGACTCAGCTCGAACCAGGGTCCTGCAGGACAAAGCACGACTAAGGGACAAATCAGAGTACCAGAGCGTGTACCTCGATTGCGACAGAACAGAGGAGGAAAGGACAAGACTGAGAGAGAGGGTACAGAAACGAAAGGAGGAATGGGAGGCATCCATAAGGACGAGCAGTACCCAGACTCAGGTGGAAGGACAAATGCGCCCTACAGAGACACCCACAGAAGGACTCCAACCACAACAACCCCGAAGCAACTGAACAACCTCAATCAAAACCTGCACACTGTTCCCTCTGCCCCCACGCCCCCACCACAAACTCCAACTCCACAGCAGCCCCTTTTGGGCACTCTGCCCCCACCCCCACCACAAACCCCACCCACACTGTGAAAACCCCATTGCAGCTGAACAATCTCAACCAACACCCACACACTGCTCCCTCTGCCCCCACCCCCACATCACAAACCCTACTGCCAAAGCAGCTCCCTACGGGCACTCTGCCCACAACCCCCACCACAAATTCCACCCACACCACAAACCCCCATAACCCCCCCAGAACTCCTACCCCCCAACCCCAATATTCTCCCAGGTCCACCGTGATAAACAAGAAACTGAAGGTGTGGTTCACAAACACAGATGGAACAGCAAATAAATATGAGGAATGGCACGAAAGAATCAACGAGAAGTCCCCGGACATCATAGCAGTCACAGAAACGAAACTCACTGAGACAATAACAGACGCAGTCTTCCCACCGGGATGTCAGATCCTGAGGAAAGATAGAAAGAGCAGAGGGGGAGGAGGGATTGCACTGCTCATATAAAACCGATGGAGTTTCGAGGAAATGGAGGGCATGGACGAGATTGGAGAAAGGGACTACTTAGCAGGCTCAATTCAATCTGGGGAACATAAGGTAGTCATTGCTGTGATGTATAACCCACCACAGAACTGCAGGAGGCCAAGAGAGGAATATGATGAGAACAGAGCGATGGTGGACACACTGGCTGAGGTGGCATGAAGAGCTCAAACGTGCAGAGCAAAGTTACTGGTTATGGGTGATTTCAACCACAGGGAGATCGATTGGGAAAACCTGGAGCCTCATGGGGGCTCCGAAACATGGAAAGTCAAGATGATGGATGTGGTACTTGAAAATCTCATGCATCAACACATCAGTGACACTACCAGAGAGCGAGAGGAGGATGAACCAGCAAGACTGGACCTTGTGTTCACCCTGAGTAGCTCAGACATTGATGACATCACATATGAGAGGCCCCTCGGAGCTAGTGACCATGTAGTCCTGAGTTTTGATTACATAGTAGAGTTACAGGTGGAGTGGGTAACAAGAGTCGAATGGAAAAAGCCAAACAATAAAAGGGGGAACTACACAGGTATGAGGAATTTCCTGCAGGAGGTGCAGTGGGACAGAGAAATGGTAGGAAAGACAGTAAATGAAATGGTGGAAAATATAACAACAAAATGCAAGGAGACAGAGGAAAGGTTAGTTCCCAAGGGCAACAGAAACAATGGGAAGACTAAAGCGAGTCCTTGGTTTACCCAAATATGCAGGGAGGCAAAAACTAAGTGCATTAGAGAATGGAAGAGGTATAGAAGGCAAAAGACCCAGGAAGACAAGGAGATCAGTCGAAGAGCCAGAAACGAATATGCACAGATAAGGAGGGAGGCCCAGCGACAGTACGAAAATGACATAGCATCAAAAGCCAAGTCTGACCCGAAACTGCTGCTTAGCCACATTAGGAGAAAGACGACAGTCAAAGACCAGGTGATCAGGCTGAGGAAAGAAGGTGGGGAACTCACAAGAAACTATCAAGAGGTATGCGAAGAGCTCAACGGAAGATTTAAGGAAGTATTCACAGTGGAGACAGGAAGGACTGGGAAGACAGGACAGAGGGGGACACCAATAGGGAATAGACCAACAGGTGCTGAACGATATGCACACAACTGAGGAGGAGGTGAAGAAGCTGCTAAGTGGCCTTGATACCTCAAAGGCAAAGGGACCGGACAACATCTCCCGGTGGGTCCTCAGGGAGGGAGCAGATATACTGTGAGTGTGTCATTAACCACAATCTTCATCACATCCCTTGAAACTGGGAAATTACCTGAGGTATGGAAGACCACAAATGTAGTTCCCATTTTTAAAAAAGAAACAGAAAAGAGGAACTAAATTACAGACAAGTGTCACTGACCAGTATAGTATGCAAAGTCATGCAGAAGATTATCAGGAGGAGAGTGGTAGAGCACCTGGAAAGGAACAAGATTATAAACGATAACCAGCACAGATTCATGGAAGGCAAATCCTGTGTCACAAACCTTCTGGAGTTCTATGACAAAGTTACAGAAGTGGGACACGAGAGAAAGGGGTGGGTTGATTGCATTTTCTTGGACTGTAAGAAGGCCTTCGAAACAGTTCCTCACTAGTGCAGAAACTAGAGAATCAGGCGCATATAACAGGAATGGCACTGCAATGGATCAGAGAATACCTGACAGGGAGGCAACAACGAGTCATGGTACGGGATGAGATATCACAGTGGGCACCTGTGGTGAGCGGGATCCCACAGGGGACGGTCCTAGGACCAGTGCTATTTCTGGTTTATGTGAATGACATGATGGAAGAGATAGACTCAGAGGTGTCCCTGTTCGCAGATGATGTGAAGCTAATGAGGAGAATTAAATCAGATGAGGACCAGGCAGGACTTCAAAGAGACCTGGACAGGCTGGACACGTGGTCCAGCAACTGGCTTCTTGAATTCAACCCTGCAAAGTGCAAAGTCATGAAGATCGGAAAAGGGCAAAGAAGACCACAGACAGAGTATAGACTAGGTGGCCAAGGACTGCAAATCTCGCTCAAGGAGAAAGATCTTGGGGTGAATATAACACCGAGCATGTCTCCAGAGACACACATCAACCAGATAACTGCTGCAGCATACGGGCGCCTGGCAAACTTGAGAATAGCGTTCTGATACCTTAGTAAGGAATCATTCAAGACACTGTACACTGTGTACATCAGGCCCATACTGGAGTACACAGCTCCAGTTTGGAACCCACACCTTGGCAAACACGTCAAGAAATTAGAGAAAGTACAAAGGTTTGCAACAAGGCTTGTTCCGGAGCTCAGGGGTATGTCCTACGAAGAAAGGTTGAGGGAAATCGGACTGACGACGTTGGAGGACAGGCAGGTCAGGGGAGACATGATAACGACATACAAAATGCTGCGTGGAATAGATAAGGTAGACAGAGACAGGTTGTTCCAGAGAGGGGACACAGAAACAAGGGGTCGCAATTGGAAGCTGAAGACTCAGACGAGTCACAGGGATGTTAGGAAGTATTTCTTCAGTCATAGAGTCGTCAGGAAGTGGAACAGCCTAACAAGTGATATAGTGGAGGCAGGAACCATACATAGCTTTAAGACGAGGTATGACAAAGCTCTGGAGGCAGAGAGAGAGAGAACCAAGTAGCGATCAGTTAAGAGGCGGGGCCAGGAGCTGTGTGCCGACCCCTACAACCACAATTAGGTGAGTACAATTAGGTGAATACACCCATTGTTCCTTATACAGTCTCCCACTTCCCCAACCCCAATGTACCACTCAGACCACAGTTTTAGAAAACAAGTTGAAGGTGTGGTATACATATGCAGATGGAATAACAAATAAGTATGAGGAGTGACATGAAAGAATCATGGAGACATCCACAGATTTAATAACACTCATAGAAACAAAACTCACCAGGATGATAACAGATACAATCTTTCCACCCAGATATCAAATCCTCATGAAAGAAAGTGGGAGGAGGAGTTGCACTACTCATTAAAAACCAGTGAGGATTTGAGAAAATGGAATGAATGGACGGCATGGGCGAAATGAACTACGTAGCAGGAACAATCAAGTCTGAGGGCCATAAGGTGGTAATTACAGTAATGTACAACTTGCCACAGAACTGCAGGAGGCCAAGAGAAGAATACGATGAGAGCAACAGAGCAATGGTCGACACACTAGCCTAGGTGGACAGAAGAGCTCACATGGGGGGAGCAAAGTTACTAATTATGGGTGATTTCAATCACAAAGAGATTGATTGGGAAAACCTGGAGCCCCCATGGGGGTCCCGAAAAATGGAGACCCAAACTAAGTTTACTAGAGAATGGAAAAGGCACAGAAGACAAAGGACTCAGGAAAATAAAGGGATTAGCGGAAGAGCCAGAAACAAATATGCACAGATAAGAAGGGAGGCTCAGCAACAATATGAAAACGACATAGCATCGAAAGTCAAGTCTGACCCGAAGCTGTTGTATAGCCACATCAAGAGGAAAACAACAGTCAAGGAGCAGGTAATCAGACTGAGGAAGGATAATGGGGAGTTCACAAGAAACGACCGAGAGGCATGTGAGGAGCTCAACACGAGAATTAAAGAAGTATTTACAGTGGAAACCGGTAGGACTCCAGGAAATCAGAACAGGGAGGTACACAAACAAGTGCTGGATGAGGTACACATAACCGAGGAGGAGGTGAAGAAGCTGCTATGTGAACTTGACACCTCAAAGGCGGTGGGACCAGACAACATCTCTCTGTGGGTCCTTAGAGAGAGAGCAGAGATGCTGTGTGTGCCACTAACAAAGATCATCAACACATCCCTTGAAACTGGGCAACTCCCTGAGGTATGCAAGATGGTAAATGTAGTCCCAATTTTTAAAAAAAGGAGACAGACATGAGGCATTGAACTACAGACCTGTGTCACTGACGTGTATAGTATGCAAAATCATGGAGAAGATCATCAGGAGGAGAGTGGTGGAGCACCTGGAAAGAAACAAGTGTACAATCGACAACCAGCACGATTTCAGGGAAGGAAAACCCTGTGTCACAAACCTACTGGAGTTTTATGACAAGGTGACAGAAGACAAGAGAGAGAGGGATGGATAGGCTGCATTTTCTTGGACTACAAGAAGGTTTTCGACACAGTTCCTTACAAGAGGTTACTGTGAAAGCTAGAGGATCAGGCACACATAACAGGAAAGTCACTGCAATAGATCAGAGAATACCTGACTGGAACGCAAGAACGAGTCATGGTACTTGACGAGGTGTCAGAGTGGGGGTCTGTAACAAGCAGGGTTCCACAGGGGTCAGTCCTAGGACCTGTGCTGTTTTTGGTATATGTGAATGACATAACTGAAGGGATAGACTCAGAAGTGTCCTTGTTTGCAGCTGATGTGAAGTTAATGAGAAGAATCAAATTGGTCGAGGATCAGGCAGGACTACAAAGAGACCTGGACAGGCTACAAGCCTGGTCCAGCAACTGGCTCCTTGAATTTAACCCTGCAAAATGCAGTCATGAAGACTGGGGAAGGGCAAAGAAGACCGCAGACACAGTATAGTCTAGGTGGCCAAAGACTGCAAACCTCACTCAAGGAAAAAGATCTTGGGGTGGGTATAACACCGAGCACATCTCCTGTGGTGCACATCAATCAGATAACTGCTGCAGCATACAGGCGTCTGGCAAACCTAAGGATAGTGTTTCGATACCTCAGTAAGGAATCGTTCAAGACTCATTACACCACTTACGTCAGGCCCATACTGGAGTATGCAGCACCAGTCTGGAATCCACACCTGGTCAAACACGTCAAGAAATTAGAGAAAGTGCAAAGGTTTGCAACAAGATTAGTCCCAGAGCTGAGGGGATTGACCTACGACACTGGAGGACAGGAGGGTCAGGGGAGACATGATAACGACATATAAAATACTGCGCTGAGTAGACAATGTGGACAAAGACAAGATGTTCCAGAGATGGGACACAGAAACAAGAGATCACAATTGGAAGTTGAAGACTCAGATGAGTCAAAGCTATGTTAGGAAGTATTTCTTCAGTCATAGAGTTGTTAGGCAGTGGAATAGCCTTGAAAGTGACGTAGTGGAAGCGGGAACCATACATAGTTTTAAGACGAGGTTTAATAAGATCTGGAGGCAGAGAGAGGACCTAGTAGCAATCAGTGAAGAGGCGGGGCCAGGAGCTATGAATCGACCCCTGCAACCACAAATAGGTGAGCACACACACACACACACACACACACACACACACACACACACACACACACACACACACACACACACACACACATACACACACACACACACACACGCGCGTGCGCGCGTGACACGGCGGTAGAGTGTAGTGGGTCACAAGGCTCCAAGAATCTTAGTATGTTTAGGGCGTGCATTAGCTGCTAGCAGCGACCAGTGATAGTGACAGCGTCAGTGAGCAACCCTACAAGTGAAAACCAAAATTATTAGTTAAAAAACGGCGAGAGGAAGCCTGAAATTATTCAACAAAATTTCAAAGTGCCAGTTCGTTAGAGGCCAAGTAGGCACCTGTTGCCACAGTTGCAAATATACAAAGTAAAGCGAGTGACGAAAGACAGGTCAAAAATTAAGAGGGGTTGGTTAACGAGCAAACTGTGAGGTAGCATACAACAAGTGTAATAAAGTTAACGAGAAAATACAGAACAAAAAAAACTATATGACCAGAGAAGATGGCAGGCAGTAGGTCTGCCAGGAAGTGGTGCTGTCATAGCAGGTTGTGTGTCATTACAAGTAAGAAGTGTAACTTACCGAAGGTAAAGTGTAGTTTACCAAAAGTAGCAATATACAAGTGATAAGTGTGGTAAATTAGGACTCAAACGGGTAATGAGAACAGAACAATTGAAGAAGAAAAGGACAGAGGTTGAACCAAGGAAGGATCAGGAGTCATCGCACAGCGAGCATTGGGATGGACAGATGGACAAAACCTCAGGTGTAACATACAATTCACCTATATTTGTGGTTAGAGGGGAAGTTGAGTTAGGCCCTGCAATCGCTGGTAGCTAGCTGTCACAAACCCTGCTCCATATTATCATACATAAAGCACCTAGCATTTAGTAAGAAGATAAGATTAAGGAGAAAGGAATATATGACCTTGACAGAAGGCGTGCGCACGCACGGGTAAGTGCAGGCCAATACGACTACAGACCTCACACCAATTTAAGAGATAAGATTTAAGCACACAAAGACAGTGCAATCGGCGAACCAAGTTATTGGGTACACAGGTATAACATATGTTGTACATACGTGGGCATATGAAGGACCCGTGAACACACATGAACACGTATTAGGCGTATAGAAGCTAGCTGGTAGTATTATTAGTATACTGATATTAGTATTATTGGTACTGCTGTTGTTAGGGGTTAGTACTATAGTATTACTGGTATTACTACTGTTAGGGTTAGTACTGTAGTATTATTGGTATTGTTATTGTTAGGATTAGTACTATTAGTATGTTGTTAGTATAAGGATATACGTGGGTATACGAAGGACTATAAAATTACACATTACACTGTCCAGGCTTGTAGAAGCTGGGTATTGGCATTATTAGTATATTATTGTTAGTGTTAGTAATATTATTAGCATTACTATTAGGTTTTCCATCCTCATAACCTCCCCCCAAAACCCCTATTCTGGCCCAAAGAGACCCCCACTCCATTCACTCAGGCATTCCCCCTCACCCCCCTACTCCCAACCCCCTACCGACCACTCTCTCTCTCTCTCTCTCTCTCTCTCTCTCTCTCTCTCTCTCTCTCCATCTCTCTCTCTCTTTCCATTCTATCTCTCCCTTCTCTCTCTTTCCCCTCTCCATTTTCTCTCCCCCCCTCCCTATCCCTCCTCTATTTTCCTTCCTCCCTTCCACCCCCTTCCCCCTCTAGAAAAAAAAATGGTAGCTCAGAGGGGGACTCGAAGACCCCAGGGATCAGAGGAGAATGGTTCTAGTAGGGAAGAATGGATGGAAGAGTAATACAAAAGGATGAAACAAGAGTGGGAGAGAAAACTAGGAGAGCTTTCTGCGAAAATGGAGACAGAGCTTTCTGTAAAACTGGAAAAGAGGTTGGAGGAGAAGAAGAAAAATTGGGCGTCCCAAATCGAAGCTGCAGCAGCCAGGATAGGGGTCCTAGAAGTTGAGGCAAATAGGCTGAAGCGAGCTACAGGGGTATTGACAAGAGGAGGCACAGCAACTGAAGCTTGTACACCCCTACCGAATGAGGGGCTCAATGGGAAGGAAGGAGACATAACTTATGCTTAGGCCCTATTATCCCTATCAGCTCACCAAGCAGGGCCAATGTATGAAGGGGGAGAGCAGCTGGGTGCAGGTGGTGAGGGGGACAGGTCATATGCAGAGACCCAACCATGCCACCAAGAGCTAGAGGGCAAAAAAG
>NC_069428.1:47088715-47091215 GCF_026875155.1 Cherax quadricarinatus | reverse complement strand
GACAGGGACTGAGGCAAGAACATGTCAATGGAAGGAAATAAAATGCCTCAGAGGACACAGAAGGAGACTCAGTGGGAGGAGGGAAAAGGGGGAGGTCAGTTTTTTGTGTACGGGCTCCCAAGAAGCCAAGGGGGCCAACTTGAAGAAATAAAACAGGAGAGAAAAAAAAATGATTGAAGGCATTATGAAAAACAATAGGGGAGGCAATATGACCCAGGTGACAAATTTTCAGAAATTGGGTGGGTTTGCGAGTGGAAAGGGTACGGCCTGCCAGAGTAACTTTCAAGGAAGAATCAGTTTGAACCAGGATTCTGCAAGAGAAAGCAAGACTGAGGGACAAAGAGGGGACCAGAAAAGTATACCTCGACCGCGACAGAACACAAGAAGAAAGGACTACACTGAAAGAAAAGGGTACAGAGATGCCCAAAGGGGGAACGGGAAGCAATGAAAATGAGCAGGAAACCCAGACACAGGAGGGAAAGGGGAAACACAACCCCACAAAAATCTCCCCCCAAAAGACTCCACCCGCGACATTCCCAACGCAACTGAGGCAACCTATACTACAACCCACTCACTGTTCCCTCTACCACCAAACCCCCATATCCACAACCTCACCCCAACACTGTCCTTATGGGCATTCTGACCCCAACCCCATCAACACAAACCCCACCTACACCACAGCCCCATAAAAGGCCCCCCCCCCGGCTCTCCCTCCCCCAACCCCAATATTCTGCAGACCCAATGATAAAAAAAACAAAGGGTTTGGTACACAAACGCGGAGGGGAATAACGAATAAACAGGGGAGTGGAATAAAAGGGAAACAGTGAAAAACCCCCAACACATAGCGTCAAGAAACAAAACCGCGGAAACAAAAACAACACAATTTTCCCAACGGGATATCAATCCTGGGGAAAGATAAAGGAGTAAGGGGAGGGGGGGTTGCACGCTATAAAACCCGGGGGGGATTTGAGGAAATGGAAGGCAGGACATTTTGGAAAAAGAGACACTTGTGGGTACAATTCAGCCCGAAACAAAAAAAGTCTTTGGGAGTGAGTATAACCCCCACAGAACGCAGGGGGCCCAAAGGGAGGAAGAAAAAAACAAAGGGTGATGGTAAACACACTGGCTGAGGTGGCAAGAAGACCACTCGGCAAGCAAAGTTACGGGTAATGGCGTTTTTAAACCCAACAGGGAGATCGCGGGGAAAACCGGGGACCACAGGGGGGTCCCGAAACAGGAGGTCAAAAGATGGATGGGGTACTTGAAAACCCAGCTCAACAGTCAGGGACACAACCAGAGAAGGGGGGGGGGGAGAGCCAGCAAGACTGGATCGGGGGGGGGGGGGGGTGTTCACCCTGAGCTTGGGGAACATTGGGACTCACTTACGAGAGGCCCCTTGAGAAGCGAAAAGGGTGCGTTTTTTGACTATATAGTAGATTTACAAGTGGAAAGGGGTAACAGAACTGAAGGGGACAGGCCAAACAAAAAAAGGGGGACTACACAGGTATAGAAAATTTCCTGCAGGGGGTTCAGTGGACAGAGAAATGGTAGGAAAATCATAAACGAAAGAGGGAATTGGGGCAACAAAGTAAAAGGAGGCAGAGGAAGTTTTTTTTCCCCAAGGAAACAAAAAAATGGGAAGCCCAAAAACATCCTTGGTTTACCCGAAGGTGGGGGAGGCAAAAACTAAGTGCAACAGAGAAGGGAAAAAGGACGGAGGCAAAGGACCCAGGAAAAAAAGGGAAATTTAGTAGAAGAGCCAGAAACGAGTAGCACAGAAAGGGGGGGAGGCCCACGACGTAAAAAAACGACATAGCATCGAAAGTCAAATCTGACCCAAACGTTGTATAGCCACTTTAGGAGGAAGACAACATCAAGGACCAGTGAAAAGGGCGAGGAAAGAAGGGGGAGAACTCACAAAAAAACGATCAAGAGTATGTGGGGAGCTCAACACGAGTTTTAAGGAAGTTTTACTAGAGACGGGAAAGGGACCGGGGACAGACCAGATGGGGCACAGCAAGGAATACACCAACAAGTGTTGGACGACATACAACAGGAGGAGGAGGTGAAAAACGCTAAGGGACAACATCCTCAAAGGCAATGGGACCGACCAAACATCTCCCCGTGGGTCCTTAGAGAGGGAGCAGATATTTTGTGCGTGCCATTGCCACAATCTTCAACACATCCCGGGAAAACTGGGAAACTCCCTGAGGTATGGAAGAGGGAAAAATGTAGTTCCCATTTTTAAAAAGGAGACGAAAAAGGGACTAAACTATAGACCTGGTTTATGACGTGTAAGTATGCAAAATTATGGGGAAGATTGTCAGGGGGAGATGGTGGAGCACCTGGAACGGAACAGGAGTATAAATGCCTTTTCCCGCACGGGTTCCCCGGAAGGCAAATCCTGCACAAACCTTCGAGTTTTACGATAAAATAACAGAAGTAAAACAAGAGAGAAGGGGGGTTTTTTGCACTTTTTGGACGCAAGAAGGCCTTTGAC
>NC_069428.1:47063715-47083715 GCF_026875155.1 Cherax quadricarinatus | reverse complement strand
GAACGATAGATGAATTGATGAATTAGACACTAGTGCAACACCTGGGTATGTTTATTGTGGAAACGTTTCACCAGCCGGTGGCTTCCACAGTGCAGTACAGGGAAGAATGGTTGATGAACGGAAGTAGTTTGAGGTAATCAGTCCCTCAGCCTGGCTGAAGGATTACCTCAAACTTCTAATCTTCAACCATTCTTCTCTGTATATTGGACTGAGGAAGCCACTGGCTGGAGAAAGTTACCACAATTAAAATACCCAACTGTTGCACAGGTATATGATTCTTCGTATTTTCAAAGCTTTGGTACAGGAATATGGACCAGATTTTTCGAACACTTGGCAAGCTGAATACTATCTGAAGACTTTCTCTCCATACGATATCCAGCTTATTTTGTGGCGTTTCGGACGCTCCTTCATCCATCATAAGAATCTAAATCTTATTGTGGTAAAAAATTCCATTTGAATATTACTGTAATGTGGTTTTAGATTCTGATGATGGATGAAAAAGCAACCGAAACATCCATACACTGTATATTATATGAAGGTATTACTGAGAGCCTTGGTTATGCTCTTAATAGACACCTGAAATCATAGCTACTCAGATTAATAGCTTATTAAATAAATTCAGGAATCTGCCTCTGTACCTGTGGAAATAAAGACAAAACAAAGTGAAAGTTACTTAAGAAAGAAGAACTCTGGCTATAATTATTTCGGTCGCTTAAGTTCTCACGACACTCTCTTAGGAGCAATAATGGTCAGTCAGAGTGTTCAGTGGTCAGTCGTCACGTGAGGTCACAGACCCTGAGCTGCTTTGGGGATTAGCGTGGACGGTTACAAAGCATGGCTTGCTTCTGCAGTGTTTTAAAAACTGAGGTTGGAGAGTTGAAGGAGGAGGTCTTGCTTCTCCAGGAGGAGATTAGGAGGCTGAAGGTCCACCTCAATGGGCCTGGGAGAGAGTGTGAGGTGGTTGGAGATGTGGGGAATGAGGCTTCTAGCAGTGAGGTGCAGTCTGTCTCTCACTGTGAGGAGGCTGTAGGTGGGGAGGTAGCAACGGCTACCAGCAGTGAGGTGCAGCCCAGCACCTGCTACAAGTGGCGAGTTGTTCACAGTAATGGGAGGCGCATCAGAGTAAGGAAAGTTAAGAGTGAAGATCTGAAGGTAGGAAATCGCTTCTCTGTTCTCCAGGATGAATGTACTTCAGTGGCCAGTGAAGGTAAGGGTACTACTGCCCCTGCTAATGAAGGTAAGCGCATTCTTGTGGTTGGTGACTCTCAGGTAAGATATGTTGACCGTGCTTTTTGTAATAGGAATAAGAAGATGAGAGATAGAGTGTGCTTCCCTGGAGCTGGTGTTGGGGACATTGTCAACAGGCTGGATAATATCATGTCAGGTAATGGGAACAAGCCCATTATCTGTCTCAGTGCTGGTGGAAATGATATTGGGAAGGGTAGGAGAGAAGAGCTGCTAGATAAGTACAGGTCAGCTATAGATTTCATTAAGTCTAAGGAGGGATCCCAATCATATGTAGCATCTTGCCTAGAAGGGGAGTAGAAATGAATGGTTGTCTAGGGCAATTGGTGTAAATTGCTGGCTAGACAGATACTGCAAGGAACTTGCAATCCCATTCATTGACAACTGGAACAACTTTTATGGCAAACATGATATGTATGCAAGGGATGGGGTACATCTCTCTGGGGCAGGGGTGGTAGCACTTGCAGACTCGATTGAGAAGGCCATTGGTGAAATGCCTATGATTTTAAACTGATGGAAGATAGAGGTATGGGTGTGTGTGGGAAACAAGCAGGTTGCAACACTAGGGTTGGAAACAGTAAATGTATAAAAGGCATTCAGCATGAAGTTATAAATAAAGACAATAGAACAGGTCAGCAAACAAAGGGGGACAGCAGAGGGCAGCAAGGGACTAGCTCCTTAAGGTTTACTATACTAATAGCAGGAGTGTTAGAAATAAGATAGATGAGCTAAGATTAATTGCAAGTGCAGGAAACATAGATATTATTGCTATAACAGAGACCTGGCTCAATCTGAAAGATAGAGAGATGCCCTCTGAATGTCACATACAAGGCTATAAATTATTCCACACTGACAGGGTCAACAGGAAAGGTGGTGGAGTAGCGATGTATGTCAGAGACAATTTAAATTGTTGTGTTAGACAAGATATTAAATTAGAAGCGTCAGCCACTGAATCTGTTTGGTTACAGCTTCTCGAGGGCCGAGAAAAAACTAATCTTGGGTGTGATTTACAGGGCCCCAAATCTTGATAGGGAGTGCAGTAAACTTCTATGGGACGAAATTCGTAAGGCATCTACATACGAAAATGTTGTGCTAATGGGAGATTTCAACTATAGACAGATTGACTGGAGCAATTTGACAGGAAATTTAGAGTCGGGTGACTTTCTTGATTCGATCCAGGATTGTTTTTTAAAACAGTTTGTGACAGAGCCAACTAGGGGAAATAACCTCCTTGACTTGGTTCTTGCCAGTAGGGAAACACTAATTAATAATCTTGAGGTTAATGATGAGCTTGGGGAGAGTGATCACAAATCACTCAGTTTTAACATATTATGGAATTCCCCTAATAATGGCAATCAAGTCTCCGTCCCTGACTTTCGCTTGGCTGATTTCATAGGACTGAAAAATTACTTAGGTGGGCTGAACTGGAATGACCTGACTAAGGGTCAGGTAGGTGGTGATGGTTGCCGATATGATGCTTTCCAGGGCATAGTTCTAGCTGCTCAGTCAAATTATGTTCCAAATAGGGAAATCAGATCAAACAAAAATGATCCTAAATGGATGAACAATAGATTAAAATATCTGATTGGTCAAAAGAGAGGCATATATAGGCAAATCAAAAGAGGAGAGGGGCAATTAAGAAATCGATATATTCAGTTAAAGAGAGAAATAAAAAAGGGAATTAGAAAAGCAAAAGAGATTATGAGGTTAAAGTTGGAAGAGAATCGAAGACTAACCCAAAAGGATTCTTTCAGGTATACAGAAGTAAGATCAGGGACAAGATAGGCCCACTCAAAAGTTCCTCGGGTCAGCTCACTGACAGTGATAAGGAAATGTGTAGAATTTTTAACACATACTTCCTCTCAGTTTTTACACAGGAGGATACCAGTGATATTCCAGTAATGATAAATTATGTAGAACAGGACGATAATAAACTGTGCACTATTAGGGTCACAAGTGACATGGTCCTTAGGCAAATAGATAAATTAAAACCTAACAAATCCCCAGGCCCTGATGAACTGTATGCAAGGGTTCTAAAGGAATGTAAAGAGGAGCTTAGCACACCTTTGGCTAATCTTTTCAACATATCACTACAAACTGGCATGGTGCCAGATAAGTGGAAAATGGCAAATGTGATACCTATTTTCAAAACAGGTGACAGGTCCTTAGCTTCGAACTATAGACCAATAAGCCTAACCTCCATAGTGGGAAAATTTATGGAATCAATAATTGCCGAGGCAGTTCGTAGCCACCTTGAAAAGCATAAATTAATCAACGAATCTCAGCATGGTTTTACAAAGGGGCGTTCCTGCCTTACGAATTTATTAACTTTTTTCACTAAGGTATTTGAGGAGGTAGATCATGGTAATGAATATGATATTGTGTATATGGACTTCAGTAAGGCTTTTGACAGGGTCCCACATCAGAGACTATTGAGGAAAATTAAAGCACATGGAATAGGAGGAGAAATTTTTTCCTGGATAGAGGCATGGTTGACAAATAGGCAGCAGAGAGTTTGCATAAATGGGGAGAAATCAGAGTGGGGAAGCGTCACGAGCGGTGTTCCACAGGGGTCAGTGTTGGGCCCCCTGCTGTTCACAATCTACATAAACGACATAGATGAGGGCATAAAGAGCGACATCGGCAAGTTTGCCGATGACACCAAAATAGGCCGTCGAATTCATTCTGACGAGGACATTCGAGCACTCCAGGAAGATTTGAATAGACTGATGCAGTGGTCGGAGAAGTGGCAGATGCAGTTTAATATAGACAAATGCAAAGTTCTAAATGTTGGACAGGACAATAACCATGCCACATATAAACTAAATAATGTAGATCTTAATATTACGGATTGCGAAAAAGATTTAGGAGTTCTGGTTAGCAGTAATCTGAAACCAAGACAACAGTGCATAAGTGTTCGCAATAAAGCTAATAGAATCCTTGGCTTCATATCAAGAAGCATAAATAATAGGAGTCCTCAGGTTGTTCTTCAACTCTATACATCCTTGGTTAGGCCTCATTTAGATTATGCTGCACAGTTTTGGTCACCGTATTACAGAATGGATATAAATTCTCTGGAAAATGTACAAAGGAGGATGACAAAGATGATCCCATGTATCAAAAACCTTCCCTATGAGGATAGACTAAGGGCCCTGAAACTGCACTCTCTAGAAAGACGTAGAATTAGGGGGGATATGATTGAGGTGTATAAGTGGAAGACAGGAATAAATAAAGGGGATGTAAATAGTGTGCTGAAAATATCTAGCCTAGACAGGACTCGCAGCAATGGTTTTAAGTTGGAAAAATTCAGATTCAGGAAGGATATAGGAAAGTACTGGTTTGGTAATAGAGTTGTGGATGAGTGGAACAAACTCCCAAGTACCGTTATAGAGGCCAGAACGTTGTGTAGCTTTAAAAATAGGTTGGATAAATACATGAGTAGATGTGGGTGGGTGTGAGTTAGACCTGATAGCTTGTGCTAACAGGTCGGTTGCCGTGTTCCTCCCTTAAGTCAATGTGACCTGACCTGACTAGGTTGGGTGCATTGGCTTAAGCCGGTAGGAGACTTGGACCTGCCTCGCATGGGCCAGTAGGCCTTCTGCAGTGTTCCTTCGTTCTTATGTTCTTATGTTCTTCTTATAATATTTAAAGAATTAAAGTTGTGTATTTGTTGATATTTTTGTTTTAATATTTGTTAATAAGTCATAGTTTATGTTGAGAAGACAACATTGTAGAGAGTTGTTGGTGACCTGAAAAAAATGATCGTACAATAGTCTGACGTTTCTCACGTCTGAATGTTTGGTAAAACTTTTGTCAGCTGCGTGGTTAAAGAAGCTGGGAGAAACAAGAAGATAAAGAACAAGAAGGGGAGTGATATAAAGAAAGGGAGAAGATGAACAATGAGAAGAAAATTACAAAGATATGGGGAGAAATGAGATAAAGTATATTAAAGAGAGGCACAAAGGAGGAGATGGATGATAAAGAAAGAAGGTGACGGAAGCAAAAAAAAAAAAATTATTATCTACAGAGGCTAAGAAGGAAGAGAAAACAAAGAGAAAGAGGAAGAAATATTTTTTATATGTCAATTTTACATTTATCGATAGACAAATATCAATGAGAAATTTTAATATAAACATAATGCATAAACTGACTCGTATGGATAATAATACGTAAAGAAATAATTCAATTCTTGTGGTACAGACAGATCTGAGACATTTAAGGAATTTGGGTAAAGAATTCGACGAGAGGTTATAGGAATGTTATGGGACAACTGAGGCTGTTTATGGATGTTTTTACCAGTGAACATTGTGAATCTCCAGTTTATACAAAAGTATTTAGTTAACCAATTATTAAATATAAATATGATATAGATCTCAGTTATATCTTACAGTTTATTCCATGTATTATTAGGTGACCATCGAAGGAGCCTAGTAAGTGGTCGTCGGATATTTTTTTTCCTTGTTCTCAGGCTTGAGGATCCCTCATTCCAGAGTCTTAAAGTTCCCACCGCTGCTGAATTATAAGCAGAGAAAAGTTCGGCCAATTATTAGCAAGTGCATGTACCCTTATCTTTACTTTTGTCTGTTTTATTAAACCACAAGTGATTTAATTATTAGCAAGTGCATGTAGCCTTAACTATACTTCTGCCTATTTTATTAAACCACAAGTGATTTAATTATTAGCAAGTGTATGTACCCTTAACTATACTTTTGTCAGCTTTATTAAACCACAAGCGATTTTAGCTTTTATGTGGCACTGGAAGCAGCCACTACTGGTCACCTTCATGTGACACTGGAAGCAGCCACTACTGGTCACCTTCATGTGACACTGGAAGCAGCCACTACTGGTCACCTTCATGTGACACTGGAAGCAGCCACTACTGGTCACCTTCATGTGACACTGGAAGCAGCCACTACTGGTCACCTTCATGTGACACTGGAGGCGGCCACTACTGGTCACCTTCATGTGACACTGGAAGCAGCCACTACTGGTCACCTTCATGTGACACTGGAAGCAGCCACTACTGGTCACCTCCCGTGTGACACTGGAAGCAGCCACTACTGGTCACCTTCATGTGACACTGGAAGCAGCCACTACTGGTCACCTTCATGTGACACTGGAAGCAGCCACTACTGGTCACCTTCATGTGACACTGGAAGCAGCCACTACTGGTCACCTTCATGTGACACTGGAAGCAGCCACTACTGGTCACCTTCATGTGACACTGGAAGCAGCCACTACTGGTCACCTTCAAACACTCAGTACTGGTGTTTCCTGCTTAACAAAAGGTTCGAATTATTAATGCAGTGGGTAGGCGCTAAACTGTTTATCTTATTTCTATACGGTTTGGTATTATTTTGCATAAAATAACTTGAGAAAGCCTCTTCTGAACGGTCTATAAGTTTAGAAGCTAATTTATCTCATGGGGAGAATGTCTTCTTATAATTTTAAGATATTCACAAAATATATTTGGTATTATTAATTACCAAGTTAAAAGTGAAGTATCTGAGTAACTTTCTGGTCGTAATAAAGTTGGTAGAATTTCCGACAATATGTAAAGTAAAAGGACACAAGTGCAACTAATGTGACATTTATTGTGGCAACGTTTCGCTCTCCAGGAGCTTTATCACTAGTATTCACCTCATTCAGAGCCTTTATATACCCTCTGTGTCCATGTATTGTTTGTAATGGCTTGATAAAGCTCCTGGAGAGCGAAACGTTGCCACAATAAATGTCACATTAGTTGCACTTGTGTCCTTTTACTTTACAACTTTCTGGTCAAATTCAAACTTAGTATTGGTGTATTTTACTTGGAAAAAAGTTTAGTTTATTATTGTTTTTTTTTTTATTTGTCCGTTGATTTTATAAAACAAATTGTGATATTGAATTCAGTGCAGTATGGAAAATGTCTCTTCTTATCGGGATCAAACTTTCAACGTTGGACTACCATTTTAACTAGATGGTTTGGATTAGTTTTATACTCTCTGGATTCGGTTTTGCTATGTTTTATTTATAAGTGTAGTTTTGCTTTTAAACCAGTACATGATAATACCGCGTTGTATCGGCTTCAAACTTTGTTTGTTAATTTTGTGTGTTAGTTCAAGATTATCATACTAAGAATTTTTTCCATCAAGCGAGAAAATTAACCTGACATTTATATCTTTTTAAATCAACATTATGCAATTCTCTTTTGCTATATAAGAGATTATTTTAATCTAAAATACAAAATACATTCGAACAATAAATCTACAAGTTAGTTTATACAACATTTAAATCTGTCTTCTGGTGTAGCACATTATTAAACAATGAGAGTTTTCATTAGACTGGTCTTATTGGCTTTCATAATATACCAGGAAAATCCTCTGTTACCATCATAATCTTAATTTTTAATTTTTAAAGTGGTGGATAAGTAAGCCAGTGGAAGGCCTTGGTCAAATGACCAAAAGCTCCTCTGGCGGGCCATCATATGACTAAGATCCTGACGAATTTTAATTAACTAAACTCCTTCCCTTCCACCCAGTGAAACACATCGGATGTGATTTCTGTGCATCAGCACAAACGTCAAGTTTTTAACGCACATCCACTGCGGGTCAGTATATATTACTATAAGGATCCGGCTGACTATACGTCGTCTCCTGAGTGTTCAGTAAAACAACACGAGAACTTATCGGCTTCAAACTTGCAACTGTCGTGTATGTTACTTAAAGGAAACTTTGGATTTTTACTTTCCTTTGCAAGTGCTAATTTCCAAATTAAATACTGATTTTAAAATTTTAATTCAAATTATTTTTTCTTCTGAATGATAAATTAAGAATGTCTTTTTCGATCGGCTTCAGACTTGTAGCACATGTGTATTTTCTGCTTTACTGGGCTATGTAAATCGTAATTTGATCACTTTACTAATAAAAAAACTACAGAATGCCCTCTTTGGTCGGCTTTAAATTTTAAAGACTTGTATCTAACAGGTAGTGACGGATTGTATCATTGTTGACTGTATTGCATCACGGTAAACAATACTGACAAATGGATTAATAAGACACATGTGCAACACCTAGGTATCTTTATTCCGAAATGTTTTGTCTATATAATAAGCATTTTTCAGTTGAACACAAATGAATAATTGCATTGATGACCCAAGAAGTCTAAAGGTAATTTTTAGGCGATCAGACCATCAGCGTCGACAAGTGGTCAGTCTCGTAGTCTGAGGCACAAGGACAGACCTCTTACATTGGAGGTTAGGTTAGGTAAGGTTCGTCAGGAAACAGGACAAATGTTTCCTGACGCGGGTCTTAGTCAGATGATGACCCGCCTTTGGAGCTTTTGGTCATCTGACCGAGGCCTTCCGCTGGCTTACCGGTCCACCCCTGTAAAAATTATGGTCATTTATAACCATTGTTATATCATACATTGGAGCAGAACTGAGACGTGGCAGCCAGAGATGGCGTCACAGATGAGAGAAGTTCATTAATGAAAACAGGTCAGTCTAAACAGATGTTAGCTCTATAATATGGCTAGAACTGAATAGAAACTGTGATGACTATCAGTTAAATAGTATTGAAGAACTATCTAGTCAATAGTCTGTGTGAATGTTGGGTGAAAGTTGGGTGAGTGTTGGGTAAAAGTTTAGTGAAAGTTGGGTGAGTGTTGGGTGAAAGTTGGGTGAGTGTTGGGTGAAAGTTGGGTGAGTGTTGGGTGAAAGTTGGGTTGAGTGTTGGGTGAAAGTTGGGTGAGTGTTGGGTGAAAGTTGGGTGAGTGTTGGGTGAAAGTTGGGTGTGTTGGGTGAAAGTTGGGTGAGTGTTGGGTGAAAGTTGGGTGAGTGTTGGGTGAAAGTTGGGTGAGTGTTGGGTGAAAGTTGAGTGAGTGTTGGGTGAAAGTTGGATGAGTGTTGGGTGAAAGTTGGGTGAGTGTTGGGTGAAAGTTCGGTGAGTGTGGGGTGAAAGTTGGGTGAGTGTTGGGTGAAAGGTGGGTGAGTGTTGGGTGAAAGTTGGGTGAGTGTTGGGTGAAAGTTGGGTGAGTGTTGGGTGAAAGTTGGGTGTGTTGGGTGAAAGTTGGGTGAGTGTTGGGTGAAAGTTGGGTGAGTGTTGGGTGAAAGTTGGGTGAGTGTTGGGTGAAAGTTGAGTGAGTGTTGGGTGAAAGTTGGATGAGTGTTGGGTGAAAGTTGGGTGAGTGTTGGGTGAAAGTTGGGTGAGTGTTGGGTGAAAGTTGGGTGAGTGTTGGGTGAAAGTTGGGTGAGTGTTGGGTGAAAGTTGGGTAAGTGTTGGGTGAAAGTTGGGTGAGTGTTGGGTGAAAGTTGGGTTAGTGTTGGGTGAAAGTTGGGTGAGTGTTGGGGTGAAAGTTGGGTGAGTGTTGGGTGAAAGTTGGGTGAGTGTTGGGTGTGAAAGTTGGGTGAGTGTTGGGTGAAAGTTGGGTGAGTGTTGGGTGAAAGTTGGGTGAGTGTTGGTGTGAAAGTTGGGTGAGTGTTGGGTGAAAGTTGGGTTAGTGTGGGTGAAAGTTGGGTGAGTGTTGGGTGAAAGTTGGGTGAGTGTTGGGTGAAAGTTGGGTGAGTGTTGGGTGAAAGTTGGGTGAGTGTTGGGGTGAAAGTTGGGTGAGTGTTGGTGTGAAAGTTGGGTGAGTGTTGGGTGAAAGTTGGGTGAGTGTTGGGTGAAAGTTGGGTGAGTGTTGGGTGAAAGTTGGGTGAGTGTTGGTGTGAAAGTTGGGTGAGTGTTGGGTGAAAGTTGGGTGAGTGATGGGTTTGGAAAGTTGGGTGAGAGTTGGTGTGAAAGTTGGGTTAGTGTTGGGTGAAAGTTGGGTGAGTGTTGGGTGAAAGTTGGGTGAGTGTTGGGTGAAAGTTGGGTGATGAGTTGGGTGAAAGTTGGGTTAGTGTTGTTTGAAAGTTGGGTGAGTGTTGGGTGAAAGTTGGGTTAGTGTTGTTTGAAAGTTGGGTGAGTGTTGGGTGAAAGTTGGGTGAGTGTTGGGTGAAAGTTGGGTGAGAGTTGGGTGAAAGTTGGGTTAGTGTTGAGTGAAAGTTGGGTGAGTGTTGGGTGAAAGTTGGGTGAGTGTTGGGTGAAAGTTGGGTGAGTGTTGGGTGAAAGTTGGGTGAGTGTTGGGTGAAAGTTGGGTGAGTGTTGGGTGAAAGTTGGGTGAGGGCTGATAGTGTTGGGGGAGTGTTGGAAAAAAATAATTTTTGATACTCCATAATATCCTCAGAAATGAATAGCAGCTGCGAGGACTAACCTTTAAATAATATTCAAAAACCATCCAGTCAATAGTCTGTTGGGATAATCCAGCCAACAGTCTGATCGGGCAAACCAGTTAACATTTTGCTAGGAGCACTAGCCAACAGTGTGCTGGGACAAACCGTTCAACGTTCTGTTGGAAATAGATAGTAACAGCCATTGGGACCACCTAGTCCGCAGTCTGAGCAATTTCTTCTGTTGGTAGTATGCTGGGACCAGTAAGTCTGCTGGGACCAGTAAGTCTGCTGGGACCAGCCAGTGTGCTAGGATCAACCAGTCAACCGGATCTTAGCACCAGCCATTCAACGGTGTGTTGAGACCTTTAAGTCAGCAGTCAGCTAGTCATCAGTCTGGGACCAGTCAGCTTGCTGAGACCAGCTAGTCTGTTGGGACAACCCAGTCTGCTGGGACCAGCCAGTCTGCTGGAACCAGCCAGTTTGCTGAGACCAGTCAGTTTGCTGGGACCAGCCAGTCTGCTGGAACCAGCCAGTGTGCTAGGACCAGCCAGTCTGCTAGGACTAGCCAGTGTGCTGGGACCTTCTAGTTAAGTGTATCTGTCAATCTTTCTGTGTCAACAATGTTCTAAGCGATGAATAACAAGATATTCATCTATAAACCTTGATTATAAAGTCTTCAAAAGTACCAGAAGGAGTTTGTCAGGCTTTGAAGGAGTTAGATTTAGAAGGAGTTAGTTGTTCATATAAGAGATGGACACAGCCTTGCACACTGCTCTTGTTATAAAGCGGAGTAGACTCTGGGTACAAAGACGGTCAAACATGGGAAGAGAATCCCACCTTTAAATCGCCTGTCCACTGGCGTCATCACTTTTTTATCATGATCACCGTTTACCAGGATAAGGAAGAGGGGCAGAGGAGGAGGAAGAGGAGGAGGAGGAGGTACGGGAACGACGAGGTAACAATGGTGGAGGTGCAGAAAGAATAGGGAGCAGAGGAATAAGTGGAGGAGAAAAAAGGGTTTGGGAGAGAGGAAAACAGGATAAAATAAAGTATAACAGAATGGAGGAGTCACAGGAGGCCTGGTCACAGACCGGGCCGCGGGGGCGTTGACCCCCGGAACTCTCTCCAGGTAAACTCCAGGTATAATAATACTAATAATATTAGTGATAATGATGATAATGGTGATGATGGTATAGACTGGATGTCCTGATGGTAATTACGAGCACTGCAGAATGTGTCTAATTCTGAAGAATTAGACACATAATTAAAGAAAGCGTATTGAACACTTGTTCAGTATGTGGAACAACTGGGTGTCTTGACACCCAGCTGTTACACATGTATCTAATTCTTCAGCTTGTCGGCATTATGTACCATTGATGTTATAATACCTCTACTTCTGTCTAGACAATCGCTACTGGAATAATATAGCAGAAGGCTCCCTCCCTACGCTCTCTCAGACCCCATTGCTGGTTTAAGAAACGTGTACAGATACGCAGTAAGTAATATGGAAGAAGTCTGAAGTTATATTACTACTACTACAACTACTTCTGCTTGTACTATCCTGAGTATACAACTGTCAACTAGGTCTATGAGTGAACATCAACGTAACAGTAACCAAAGGTGTTGTACGATATCAAAGTCATTCCATTATTTGTAATTTACTTGTTCCGAGCAACGTTAAAATTGCTGTATTTTATAGCATATAAAATGATAAGTGGGCTGTCTGTTCCAGTTCTCTGTTACTCCGAAAAAAAAGTTTCAAGTATGTAATATTTGTTTAATGTCAAACCTAGATGTATTTTGGTAGTCATGCAATCATAGTAAGGTATCCCATAAGTGCATAAGCCCAGCCCTCTGTGCCTTAATGCATACGACAAACACAGATGTAAATAGAAGACCTGTGGTACCTGGTCATAAGATAGATTACCAGTAAAGAAACGATCAAAGACTAATACAAAGGCAAACACCAACAATATTGACAGTAAATCTGCTCACTGCTATTGGCTCATAAACTCACCCAAGAGAGAGCGGTATGTATAATCAGCCAGCTAGTGAGAGACTGACCTCCTTCTCCTCCGGCTTGAGGAGAATCCCTCACCCTGATTGGTTGGATTGCATAACTGGCAGCCAGACACAGCATAGTTGCGTCCCCTAATAGTTACCCTGCCATGACTGTTGGCTCGGGCGAGCACAGAAGAGACATTCTCCAGTTACTCCCGAGACTGCATCGATTCCTAGTTTTGTTAACTATTTTACCATATAAAAAAATTTGCAGTTACATAAGATAAATTTATTGAGCAGTATCCTATCTTCAAGATGCGTCGGCCATTATATACTGAAGTCATTCAAAAGACGTATAATGATTTATATTGGGTGGTTTAACACGAAAAAATCTTGCATTCTTTTACACATAAAATTGACAAAATGATTCGTGCACTTTCTAATAGCAACTCAAACCTTCTTCTAATCAGAATACAACTTTATGGGGTGAAGTCAACCAGAAGAGGCTTTCTTAAATTATCACATAGCAACGAATTTTCACGAATGGGCTGTATAACCTTTTTCAAAGGACACCTGCATCTACCATAGTTGCAAGGACACTTCCCCCAATGTTGTACACTAAAGTTGAAAACTAGAAACTGATCAGGTTATAAGCGACAATTTGGAGAAAGAACATAAATTCAGGTAACCATTTAAAAGTGCCCTGTCTGGGATCTTTCGTAAACTCAATTTAGAAATCATATTAAGTACACTGAGTATTTCTGAGGGAGTTTATAGTTTATCTGATAAGAGCTTTCTTGCCATACTCGCACCTTTTCAACACTATCATTGCGTTGTAGGTAAATGATCAGCAGGAATAGATGAGGTCTGACATCTGCGTTATTTAATGTTATGGCATTTTGTACACGAAATTTACAGCCCAGCAAGTATTCTCTTAGTTTTGTTGTTCTCAACTTTGAGTAATCATATTTTTTCTTTTCATCAGTCTCGCCTAGTGAGTATCTAGTCATTATATTTTGGTGGTTGAAAGTGTTATTACCAAAAGACATTATTTTCATGTTTACTACAGTGGAACTGTTCTTCCACGTCTCCGACCACTGTTACCACCTATCTAGATATCTCTGAAAACTGATATAGTCAGAAGTAAAAGTTGAGGCTAATGATATATGTGATTTTGATGTTAATGAACTGGAAAAATTTACAAAGATTATCATAAGTTGAACAGACACAACGAGGGTGAAAATGGTTAAAGAATTAACAAATATAACAACAATTCTCTCTAAATGACATTAATCTATTTCTATAAGGTCCATACAAGCTATTAAGATTTGCGTACAAAACCTCCTTCAAGAAATCATAACTTGCAATTCTAACTTTGCATGATACGATGATCTATGTAACTTGAAGTTTCTCATAGCTAGAGGATATACTGTTGAGCAAATGCCACAAGTTCATTGTATCTAAGAATTGTACTTGACGAGGAGAAATAGGAAATGTTTTGATTAAAATGATCTGAAGTGCTGGTTACGGCAGATATGTAAAGTTTGTGCATACCATTAGTGAGACTGACTTAAGAACAAGTATAACACACTAGCACCAGAGGTGCTGGAGGAATGAACGGTGTTGGAAGAATGATTTGGAGGAATGCTGTTGAGAAGAATGAGAAAAATGTTGAAGGAATGATGTCGCTGGTAGAAATGGTGTTGAATGAAGTGGTTTTGAAGTGTGGCAAGGTAATGGAGAGAGAGACCTGGCGGCAAAGGCTCTCGCTTTACACGATGAGGGTCTGAGTTCGATTCCTGGCGAAGGTTAAAACACTGGCCGTGTTTCCTTACGTCGGTTGTCTATGTTCACCTATCAGTAAAATGGATACCTGGGTGTTAGTCGACTGGTGTGGGTCGCATCCCAAGACAAAACTGACCTAATTTGCCAGAAATGCTCGGCATAACAATCGGTTTTCTATACAGTAGTATGTCATTAATGTCAGCCTAGGCCTGTGTACCTTGTACATGTACTTGTAGAGATAAGAATATATTATTACTATTGTATTAGAGAGAGTGATGGTGTCAGAGAGGGTGTTGGAGGAATGAAGTTGGAGGGATGGAGTTGGACGTATGGTGTTGAAGTGAGGAATTGTGTTGGAGAGGTGGTGTTGGAGAGGTGGTGTTGGAGGGGCCTAATTGTGGTTGCAGGGGTAGAGTCTCAGCTACTGACCCCGCCTCTCCGTTGGCCGTTACTGGGTATTCCCTTTTCTGGCTGCGTGAGCCCTATCATACCTGCTCATGAAAGTATATATAGATTCCTCTTTAACCACTTCGCTGTCTACTTCATTCTACTTCCTGACCGCTCTAAGGCTGAAGAAGTATTTTCTAACATCCCTATAACTTATCTGTGCTTTTAACTTCCAGCTGTGGCCTCGTGTACCTAAGACCCGCCTCTCAGATTCTCCTTGTCTCCCCTGTATTTTGTACATTGTAATCATGTCAACTCTGTTTTTTTCTGTCTTCTAATGTTGTTAGGTTTAATTTCACCAGCCTCTCCTCACTGCTGATATCCCTCAGCTCTGGGACTAGTTTCGTTGCTTTTACAAGCTTCTTCACTCTCTTTTTCATATGTTGGTTTCGTAATGGCACTGTATACTGTGCTTCTAGATGGCCTGACATATGCCCTGTGTAGGGTCGACAATGCTTCGTTGCTGAGGTTCCCAAAAGTCCCTTAAATTTGCCAGCCTCGCGTTTGCTGCATCGGTTATTAGGTTGACGAGTACCTCACGCAATATTCTTGGGACTTGACTCATCCCGAGGTCCTCTTTCACCATTTGTTCCTCGAGCCAGTATTCTGTTTCTGGACGTCTCTGACTTTCTCCATTTTCATAATTGCATTAGCTGGGTTTAAATTCTAATAGATTCACTTGTAGTCTTTTCTGGACTACTTCAGTTTGTATTCTCTTGATTAGTTTCACATTGGGATACCTCTGATTCGATTTCCTCTGTCATGTATTTATATAATCAAGAAACAGTTGTTTTCCAAGTACTGACCATTATGGTACCCCACTCATCACGCTGACAGATTCCGACACCTCCTCCCGGAAAATAACTTTGTGCTCCCATCCTGTAAGTTTTTTCCTGTTATTCTAACCTGCTCCTCTAGCTTTTCTTACAGTCTCTTGTTGGTATATATACAACGCCTTCTTGTAGTCTACCCATCATCCCTTTCTCTCCTGCCTAGCTTCCGTTACTTTTCCATAGAGCTCTAGTAGATTTCTGAGACAGGATTTACCGTCTCAAAAACACGTAGTAGTCATTATTACAAATTCGCTTATTTCCACTTGCTCCAGTACTCTTCTGATAATTTTCTCCATAACCACTAGGACTACATTTGCTATTTTCCAGACCTCTGGCAACTAACCTGTCTCAACTAACTTTCCCTCTTTGACTCTGGCAATGTTCCGGATTCTACAGAGAATACTTCCCGAAATTTTTTTGCTCAGCTCCTCACAAACTTCTTGATCATTCTCAGTGAGTTTCACTCTTTCTTTCTTCTTCCTTGTACCTGGTCCTTCACAGTTGCCTTCTTTCTGTCTTCTTACTCACGCATATTCGTTTCTGGCTTTTCAACTAGCTTTTCTATTCTCCGGCTTTATTTCAATATTACTTCCCTGCTCTTATACTTATAACTTTTACTTCCATGCACTTCTGGGTGAACCACGGGTTCACTCTGTTCCTTGCCAGTGCCTCTACTTTTGGGTCAGTTTCTCCTCTGCCTCCTGGCACTTTCCAACTACATGCTCCACTTCATTCGCTGTCTTTCTGTCAAGCTTCCTTTCCTATAATAGTCTACTGCTTAGAAACTGCTTCATTCCATCACAGTCTCCTCTTTTGAAGTCAGATTTTATCCTTTCTTCACGCTATTTATTTCTCTCCACTTACAATTCCACACGGTATTCGAACCTGAGCTCTGCATGGCTGCTAACACCAAGGGGCCTTCCATATTCGATATCCCTTACATCAGAGTGCTTTACGGTGAACATATGGTCCAGTCTCGCTGGTTTGTAGTGTCCCTCTTTATAATTGTGTTTCTGACATCCTGACTGATGAGGCTTACCATCGCCACTTTTGACAATTTAGTTCTGTACGTTTCCAGTCCCCCGTGTGGCTTCAGACTTAAAGTCTCCTATGATCATTAGTCTTGCATTTTTTCCATCTTCCTGGGTTTCTAGCCATCTCTGTTATTATGTCCACCATCACTCTGTTGTCATATTCATATTTTCGTATCCTGCTGTTTATTGATGGGTTGTACATCACTGCTATCACCACCCTGGGTTCCCCAGTTTTGAGTGTCCTTATGTAGTCGCTTGATCCCTCTGCATTTATTCTGCTCATCTCAAAAATCCACTAGTTCCTGGGGAGCAACACTACTTCACTTGCTCTGTTTCGTCTGAATTTTTCTCATTATATGATATCCTTCAGAGATGACCGCATTTTTTATCACTTTTTATCACCTCTATGAGCTTAGTCCTTGTTATTGCTTCAATGTCTGGTGATGACTCCAATATCCACTCTTTCCACGCATCGTTCTTATTATCCCATCTCCATTTATATACCACATACTTTGTTTCAATTCTCTTATAGTGATCAGGTTTTCTGGTTCCTGTTCTGGTTCTTGCCCAAGTGTCAGGGAAGTCGTGGGTAAAGAATGGATGAAGGCTGGGTGTAAGGGCTGCTTGTTGGAGTGGATCCTGCACTGGATGAGGGTGAGGGAGGACAGGGAGGGTGAGGAATGAAGGGAAGATGGGAACAGGGGGTTGGGACAGAGGTGTGTATGTTGGGGTAGGGGTTAGGAATGGGTGTGCACGTTGGGAAGGATGGGTGTAGAGTATGGTTTATTTAGACTTTTTGTCTGAGAAGGAAGAAAGGTTTGGGGTTTGAGAGATTGCATTAGTCTTAGCTTGGTGTACTCAAAGGAACAGAGCTCCCACACGGTGGAGCTGAGCCTGGTGTACCCCGGGGTACAGATTTCCCACATTGTGGAGCTAAACCTGGTATACCCCGGGGTACAGAGCTCCAACACAGTGGAACTCAACCGGGTGTACTCCGGGGTACAGAGCTCCCACACGGTGGAGCTGAGCCTGATGTACTCCGGGGTACAGAGCTCCAACACGGTGGAGCTGAGCCTGGTGTACCCCAGGGTACAGAGCTCCCACACGGTGGAGCTAAGCCTGGTGTACCCCGGGGTACAGAGCTCCTTGACGGTGGAGCTGAGGCTGGTGTACCCAGGGGTACAGAGCTCCCACACGGTGGAGATGAGCCGGGTGTACCCCGGGGTATAGAACTCCCACATGGTGAAGCTGAGGCTGGTGTACCCCTGGGTACAAAGCTCCCACACGGTGGAGCTGAGCCTGGTGTACCCCAGGGCACAGAGCTCTCACACGTTGGAACTGAGCCGGGTGTACTCCGGGGTACAGTGCTCCCACACGGTGGAGCTGAGCCGGGTGTACCCCGGGGTATAGATCTCCAACACGGTGGAGCTGAGCTTGGTGTACCCCTGGGAACAGAGCTTCCACACGGTGGAGCTGAGGCTGTTGTACCCCGGGGTACAGAGCTCCCACACGGTGGAGCTGAGAATGATGTACCCTGGGGTACAGAGCTCCCACACGGTGGAGCAGAGGCTGGTGTACCCGGGGTACAGAGCTCCCACACGGTGGAGCTGAGCCGGGTGTACCCCGGGGTATAGATATCCCACACGGTGGAGCTGAGCCTGGTGTACCCCGGGGTACAGAGCTCCCACACGGTGGAGCTGAGGCTTGTGTACCCCGGAGTATAGAGCTCCCACACGTTGGAGTTGAGCCTGGTGTACCCCGAAGTAGAGAGCTCCCACACGGTGGAGCTGAGCCTGGTGTACCCCAGGGTACAGAGCTCCCACACGGTGGAGCTAAGCCTGGTGTACCCCGGGGTACAGAGCTACCACACGGTGGAGCTGAGCCTGGTGTACCCCGGGGTACAGAGCTCCTTGACGGTGGAGCTGAGGCTGGTGTACCCAGGGGTACAGAGCTCCCACACGGTGGAGATGAGCCGGGTGTACCCCGGGGTATAGAACTCCCACATGGTGAAGCTGAGGCTGGTGTACCCCTGGGTACAAAGCTCCCACACGGTGGAGCTGAGCCTGGTGTACCCCAGGGCACAGAGCTCCCACACGGTGGAACTGAGCCGGGTGTACTCCGGGGTACAGTGCTCCCACACGGTGGAGCTGAGCCGGGTGTACCCCGGGGTATAGATCTCCAACACGGTGGAGCTGAGCTTGGTGTACCCCTGGGAACAGAGCTTCCACACAATGGAGCTGAGGCTGTTGTACCCCGGGGTACAGAGCTCCCACACGGTGGAGCTGAGCCTGATGTACCCTGGGGTACAGAGCTCCCACACGGTGGAGCAGAGGCTGGTGTACCCGGGGTACAGAGCTCCCACACGGTGGAGCTGAGCCGGGTGTACCCCGGGGTATAGATATCCCACACGGTGGAGCTGAGCCTGGTGTACCCCGGGGTACAGAGCTCCCACACGGTGGAGCTGAGGCTGGTGTACCCCGGAGTATAGAGCTCCCACACGTTGGAGTTGAGCCTGGTGTACCCCGAAGTAGACAGCTCCCACACGGTGGAGCTGACCCTGGTGTACCCCGGGGTACAGAGCTCCCACACGGTGGAGCTGAACCTGGTGTACACCTGGGTACAGAGCTCCCACACGGTGGAGCTGAGGCTGGTGTACCCTGGGGTACAGAGTTCCCACATTGTGAAGCTGAGGCTGATGTTCCCCAGGGTAAAGAGCTCCCACACGGTGCAGCTGAGCCTGATATACCCCAGGGTACAGAGCTCCCACACGGTGCAGCTGAGCCTGATGTACCCCAGGGTACAGAGCTCCCACACGGTGGAGCTGAGGCTGGTGTACCCCGGGAAAAAGAGCTCTCACACGGTGGAGCTGAGCCTTGTGTACCACGGGATGCAGAGCTCCCACACGGTGGAGCTGAGGCTGGTGTACCACAGGGTACAGAGCTCCCACACGGTGAAGCTGAGCCTGGTGTACTCCGGGGTACAGAGCTCCCACACGGTGAAGCTGAGCCTGGTGTACCCCGGGATACAGAGCTCTCACACGGTGAAGCTGAGGCTGATGTTCCCCAGGGTACAGAGCTCTCGCACGGTAGAAGTCAGCCTGGTGTACCCCGGGGTACAGAGCTCCCACTCGGTGGAGCTGAGCTTGGTGTACTCCGGAGTACAGAGCTCCCACACGGTGAAGTTGAGCCTGGTTTACCCCGGGATTCAGAGCTCCCACACGGTGGAGCTGAGGCTGGTGTACCCCGGGGTACAGAGCTCCCACACGGTGGAGCTGAGCCTGGTGTACCCTGGGGTACAGAGCTCTCACACGGTGGAGCTGAGGCTGGTGTACCCCGGAGTACAGAGCTCCCACACTCTGGAGCTGAGCCTGGTGTACCCCGAAGTATAGAGCTCCCACACGGTGGAGCTGAGCCTGTTGTACCCCAGGGTACAGAGCTCCCACACGGTAGAGCTGAACCTTGTGTACCCCGGGGTACAGAGCTC
>NC_069428.1:47013715-47053715 GCF_026875155.1 Cherax quadricarinatus | reverse complement strand
AAGCCCAAGGCACCATCCAAGCATGGCGCAACCTACTGTTCAGCAATATCTGTCTTGCAGTTCTTGAAAGAGGAGGCAAACTGCTAACCACATCAGTCATCAAGGCAGAGCGTAACTACCTAAGAACGGATAATTGTGTCCCTCTGCGCCATAATCGCAGGAATCACAGAGATAGACCCAAGAAAAGTCCCACTGAAAACGAGAAAATTTGCGCACAGGTTAGCAAAAAAATCGAAGAAGGTAACACAGTGAAAGCAATCAGAATAATTACAAGTGATTACACTAGCTCCTAAAGATGAGACCACAGCCCAAACACTACGAGACAAGCATCCAACCAGGGACACCATAGCCATCAACAACAACCTTGAGGAAGACCCCATCACTGAACAATTAATTTTGCCAGATTCAGAAGTCTATAAGGCGATTGTGTCATTTCCAGCAGGATCTGCATGAGGTTACACTGGAATTCGACCTCAGCACCTCAAAGAGATGGTAAATTCAGCACTCGGTGCATCTGCATCAATTCTTCTCACCGAGTTAACAACTTTCGTCAACAACTGCCTGGCTGGGCGAATCCCACAAGAAATTAAATCTTTCTTTTTTGGAACCTCACTATGTGCTTTGAAGAAGAAGGATGGGGGAATCAGACCCATTGCAGTTGGTAACACTCTTCGCTGTCTCGTTGCCAAAGCAGCAGTAAGAAATATTCGCCTAGAAGCTGCCAGTTTACACCAGCCACACCAACTGGGCTTAGGGGTCTCTCAAGGCAGTGAAGCTGCAGCTCATGCGGCAAGGCCCTACATCAGGGACCTACCAGAAGACAAGGCCGTAGTCAAACTTGATTTTAGAAATGCCTTTAATATGGTGGAGAGAGATTTAGTCTTGCCAGCTGTTCGGGATCGGTTTCCCAGTCTTTTTCCCTTCATTTCTGCCGGCTACAGCAAACCCTCAATTCTTTTGTTTGGGGAACATGAAATTTTTTCATCAGAGGGTGTTCAGCAGGGTGTTCTACTCGCCCCACTTCTCTTCTGGTAGGCAGTTAGAGAACTAATGTCCAGCCTATGCAGCAAGCTCAACATCTGGCACCTGGATGATGGCACTGGCAGGTACTGAAGAGCCCCTGTTAATGGACTACAACTGGTGAAAACACAGGGAGAAGACTTGAGACTCATTCTCAATCCCTCCAAGTGTGATATCATCACAGCAAACCAGGAAATAATCAATATCATGCGAAGAATCCTCCCAGAAGTCTCTACTACCACTCCATCCAACGGTACCCTCTTGGGAGCACCGCTGGGTCACCAGGCCATCGACACTGTCTTCAAGGACAAATTGAATGACCTGATGAGAATGGAGGAGAGAATAAGTGATCTTGATGCCCATGATGCTCTGTATCTCCTCACAAGGTGTCTTACTATGCCAAGACTCACTTCCTGAAGTGTGCACCCTCTTTTGACAACCCAACACTCGACGAATATAATGCACACCTGAGATCAACCTTTAAGAAGACACTGAACCTGTCACTAGAGGATCAGCAATGGGATCAGGCAACCCTCCCAGTGCGACTGGGAGGTATAGGGGTGCGCAAAGCAACGCATGTTGCTTTACCTGTTTTTCTGTCTTCGTGTTTGGCTTCCAGTGCATTAGTCAAGAAGATTGTCCCTGAACGCTTGAGAGATGTGGTAGGAGCTCAAGACCCAAGGTTTACTGAAGCAGTGATTCGGTGGTACACTCTTGCAGACTCCTCCAGTAGACCAGCTCCTCCCAAAGAACACAAACAGTCCCATTGGGACAAACCGATCATGGAAAAAATCGCCAACACAATGCTCACCAACACTTCAGGAAAGGACAAAGCTCTTCTCCTGGCAGTGAAGGCACCACACTCAGGAGATTTCCTGTTAGCTGTTCCCAGTTCCATCCCGGGCACTCGACTCGACCCACAGGCTATTCAGATTGGTGTTGCTCTTTGCCTAACCGCCCCCATCCTCACTGAACATAGGTGTATTTGCGGCAGGGCGATGGCCGAATCAATTCGGACTTCATAGTCTCGTGTGTCACACAACAGAAGGGAAGTGTGCCAGACATGAGGAGGTGAATGACATCATAAAGAGAAGTCTTGCCACAGCCCATTGCCCAGCTCAACGGGAACACCAAGTACAAAGGTCTGATGGAAGCCAAAAGCGTCCTGATGGAGCCACTATGCTACCCTGGAAGGATGGAAAGCAGATTGCCTGGGACTACACCTGTGCTGCCACATTGGCAGACACGTACTTGCCATACTCAGAAGCTGAAGGTGGTGGAGCTGCCAGCCACAGGGAGACCCAGAAGATCCTCAAATACGAAGACCTTTCCCCTTATTATAACTTCATCCCAATAGGGTCGAAGACCCTTGAAGCATGGGGCAAGTGTGCTCTAAAGTTCTTCAAAGAGCTGGGTGAAAAGCTCGTCATAGAAACCAAGGACAACAGGGCGACCAGCTTCCTCTTTCAGAGAGGAAATGCCTGCAGCATTCTGGGCACGTAGCCCACCGCCAGGGAGCTGGATGAAGTATTCAAGATGTAGCTCTGAGTTGTTATCTATGTTGTTTTACTTTCTATTGTATTTTTGTGAATGTTTTGTCAATGTATTTTGTCTTTAAATAAAGTATCTATAAAACATAGAGGGTGGTAGAAAAAAACTATTTTCAAACAGCTTCAGGGAGAACCTTGAGGCTTTCCCTGAATCAAGTTTATTCTTTTCTCTGAGGATGAGGGTCCCCAGGACAGTTCTAGAGGTGGTACCTCCATATTTTTTATTAATATATATATATATATATATATATATATATATATTATATATATATATATATATATATATATATATATATATATATCTTTCTTTCAACACACCGGCCGTATCCCACCGAGGCGGGGTGGCCCAATGTAAATGATAATGGGAGCTATTTGATTGAGCTTTGTATGGAAAGGGGTTTAGTTATAAGCAATACGTATTTTAAGAAAAAAGAGGATAAATAAGTATACAAGATATGATGTAGGACGTAATGACAGTAGTTTGTTGGACTATGCATTGTTAGATAAAAGGCTGTTGAGTAGACTTCAGGATGTCCATATTTATAGAGGGGCCACAGATATATCAGATCACTTTCTAGTTGTAGCTACAGTGAGGGTAAAAGATAGATGGGATACAAGGAAAATAGAAGCAGTAAGTAAGAGACAGGTAAAGGTGTATAAACTAAAAGAGGAGGCAGTTAGGGTAAGATATAAACAACTATTGGAGGATAGATGGGCTAGTGAGAGTATAGGCAATGGGGTCGAAGATGTATTGGGTAGGTTTAAGAATGTAGTGTTAGAGTGTTCAGCAGAAGTCTGTGGTTACAGGAAAGTGGGTGTGGGAGGGAAGAAGAGCGATTAGTGGAATGATGATGTAAAGAGAGTAGTAAGGGAGAAAAAGTTAGCATATGAGAGGTTTTTATAAAGTAGAAGTGATGCAAGGAGGGAATAGCATATGGTGAGAAAAAGAGAGGTTAAGAGAGTGGTGAAGCAATGTAAAAAGAGAGCAAATGAGAGAGTGGGTGAGATGTTATCAAAAACATTTGTTGAAAATAAGAAAAAGTTTTGGAGTGAGATTAATAAGTTGAGGAAGACTAGGGAACAAATGGATTTGAGTGTTAAAAATAGGAGAGGAGAGTTATTAAATGGAGAGTTAGAGGTATTGGGAAGATGGAGGGAATATTTTGAGGAATTGTTAAATGTTGATGAAGATTGGGAAGCTGTGATTTCATGTATAGGACAAGAAGGAACAACATCTTATAGGAGTGAGGAAGAGCCAGTTGTAAGTGTGGGTCTGAAGATTCCTGAGAGTTATTCTAATCATGTTTTATTACTTATGGTTACTTAGAGGAGGCTCGCTCTGAAATATAAGTGCCACGAATACTTACAAATCTCTGATCGTTTATGAGGGCAACTGTACTGTGTCTCACAAGTCTGAACTTAAGCTGATGAGGAATCGTGAATTTGAACTTGAATTAGTAAAGTATTTTACCAACATCTCGAGAAGAAATGTATTATTCCATTTTTTTACGTGTACTAATAAGACTTTGGAGAAAAATAATACTTAAAAAGTTACCTTCAAAAACCTTAAGAAGTGTAACAACGAGCGGCTTCCTTATCATTCACAATTTCGGTTATGACAGTTGATAGGTTGCTGAAGTCTGACACATTCTTTCTAATCTGTCGTTTCCTGAATTATTTTCAGTTAAATGAAGTGATTATTTTGAGGCAGAAAACACATCAATATTTTTCATTCAGCTTTGAAAAAAATGTCACTACGGTAACAAAAATATGCGGTTTGCATAAACCTTTTGGAATTAAACAAACACATTCCTGAAATACCAAGTTTTCTCTGGCATGCAGTTTTATGATGACTTAGACATGTGCAACATCTGGCTTTCTTTATTCAGCAGACGTTTCGCCATCCAGTGGCTTTATCAATACAGACACTGCAACATTGTGGAATCTTGGTACAGTAAACATCTCCACAACTATTTACTACCACTGGCCCACCTCTAGGGCATGACCTACTTCCGCTTGGGAATCCTACCTTCTACTGCTCATGGCTTCATTTTATCTGAGTTCAGTATATAAGCCCAAGTCATGCTGTCTGTGTTATGTAATTTCCGGTTATAATCATAACCATAATGTTTAAAGGGGGACCGGCAAGCCAGCTAATACCTCGACCAGATGACCAAAATATCCAGCTGCGGGTTATCATATGACTCAGAACCTCGTCAGAAAACACTTGCCCTGTTTCCTGACAAATCTTACTTACCTAACCTACCTGTGTTTCAGATTCATCAAAACTACTGTAGTGAACACCTGCTCCAAAGCTGAGGGACTGATTACCTCATCTTTTAGCTCTTCAGTCTTCTCCATTGTTTTAATAAAGCCACTGGTCGGTGAAACGTCTACAGAATAAAGATACCCAGGTGTTTAATTCATCATCTTACAGGTATTATATACCCCATATATGAAAGAGTTTTAAGTAGTCGAGGACTTTGATTGCATTTTCCACGACCAATCAAACTACTTTCTTTGCCCTATAAAAATTTTTTGCTCTCCAGATTTGGATATCGCATATCCCCATGAAAAATTTGATATATTAGATCACAGTTGATTATCACTGTGTATACATCATTCCTGACTTTTAAGCATCACTGCAGCATCATATATGATCACATCAGAATATTTATTAAGATTAGCGTCAAACCTGGACTTCCACTCCACTGTTTTCTATATAAATAATTAGCAGTAAATACTTCCCTTTTCCATGTCGATAAATCGATAACATCTCATGAGTTTGGTTCTCTTTACGTGGCACGTGAACTCATCAGGGAATTGTAGCTTATTATTCTGTTGACTTGATAAAGTCCTTTGGTATTAATTACGCTCTTCTCTCAGCTGCATTGTTTGACAATCGAATATATATTATATATTTGAGTATATTTGAGACCATAGGCATTATTGCAACAACTATCTCCTGTGAGTGAAAAGTTTTTTAATCAAAAATCGACAGCAACAAGAATTGCTCTAATGAATTTATGCAATGAAAGCAGATGTTCATCGGCTGAGAGTGCTTATATTATTTTAATATAATTTTCATTAATCGCTGTTAGAATTGCCTTAAATTTCCATTACTTTTACCAGTCTAAAAAGAACTCAACTGCTGAAATGGGGAAAATATAATTTTTTTCATTCCTAGAGATCATATCGCAGTCATTTGTACACTCTACAGGATATTCCAGATATTGCATCAAACTCCTCACACTGTTGAATGACGGCCATCTGCGGGAGAGATTACTACATCCCAAGTCTCGATGTGTCTCAACACATCTCTCCCTCCTGTGTGCATCCCGTACATTGTCCCAAAGTTCGTAGGCTCGACTCTCCTCTAGCATGAGATAAAAGTTCATGATATATAAATATATATATATATATATATATATATATATATATATATATATATATATATATATATATATATATTTATTATATATATATATATATATATATATATAATATATATATATATATATATATATATATATATATATATATATATATATATTTATATATATATATATATATATATATATAATATATATATATATATATATATATACATATATATATATATATATATATATATATATATATATATATATATATATATATATATGTATATACATATATATATACATATATATATATATATATATATATATATATATATATATATATATATATATATATATATATAATATATAAATATATATATATATATATATATGTAGTGAAGAATAGGTAAAACTGGTCAGTTAGCACGAACTCATTTAAAATTAAGTCCTTTGTAAAATTTTCTCAAACTCGTTTAAATATATATATTTTTAATTTATGTTAATGTAAAATTTAATAATTTTGTACCAAAAGAACCTTAGAAAACTTGCCTAACCTTATCATAACAAGCGCAATTTAATTTAGCCTATTATTATTTTATTTTATTAACACACTGGCCGATTCCCACCAAGGCAGGGTGGCCCGAAAAAGAAAAAAATCACCATCATTCACTCCATCACTGTCTTGCCAGAAGGGTGCTTTACACTACAGTGTTTAAACTGCAACATTAACACCCCTCCTTCTGAGTGCAGGCACTGTACTTCCCATCTCCAGGACTCAAGTCCGGCCTGCCAGTTTCCTTGAACCCCTTCATAAATGTTACTTTGCTCACACTCCAACAGCACGTCAAGTATTAAAAACTATTTGTCTCCATTCATTCCTATCAAACACGCTTGCGCATGCCCGCTGGAAGTCCCAGCCCCTCGCACACATAACCTCTTTTACCCCCTCTCTCCAACCTTTTCTAGGCCGACCCCTTCCGCTACAGACTCTTGAAGTCATTCTGTTTCGCTCCATTCTCTCTACATGTCCGAACCACCTCAACACCCTTCCTCAGCCCTCTGGACAACAGTTTTGGCAATCCCGCTCCTCCTCCTAACTTCCAAACTACGAATTCTCTGCATTATATTCACACCACACATTGCTCTCAGACATGACATCTCCACTGCCTCCAGCCTTCTCGCTGCAACATTCATCACCCATGCTTCACACCCACATAAGAGCGTTGGTAAAACTATACTCTCATACATTCCCTTCTTTGCCTCCAAGGACAAAGTTCTTTGTCTCCACAGACTCCTAAGTGCACCACTCACCCTTTTCCCCTCATCAATTCTATGATTCACCTCATCTTTCATAGATCCATCCGCTGACACGTCCACTCCCAAATATCTGAATACATTCACCTCCTCCATACTCTCTCCCTCCAATCTGATATCCAATCTTTCATCACCTAATCTTTTTGTTATCCTCATAACCTTACTCTTTCCTGTATTCATTCTTAATTTTCTTCTTATACATACCCTACCAAATTCATCCACCAATCTCTGCAACTTCTCTTCAGAGTCTCCCAAGAGCACAGTGTCATCAGCAAAGAGCAACTGTGACAACTCCCACTTTATGTGTGATTATCTTTTAAGTCCACGCCTCTTGCCAAGACCCTCGCATTTACTTCTCTAACAACCCTATCTATAAATATATTAAACAACCACTTCGACATCACACATCCTTGTCTAAGGCCTACTTTTACTGAGAAATAATCTCCTTCTTTCCTACATACTCTTACTAGAGCCTCACTATCCTCGGTAAAACTCTTCACTGCTCTCAACCACATTGCACCCTATCCACCCTGTCATACGCCTTTTCCAAATCCATAAATGCCACAAAAACCTCTTTAGCCTTATCTAAATGCTGTCCACTTACATGTTTCACTGTAAACACCTGGTCTACATACCCCCTACCTTTCCTAAAGCCTCCTTGTTCATCTGCTATCCTATTCTCCGTATTACTCTTAATTCTTTCAATAATAACTCTACCATACACTTTACCAGGTATGCTCAACAGACTTATCCCCCTATAATTTTTGCACTCTCTTTTGTCTCCTTTGCCTTTATACAAAGGAACTATGCATGCTCTTTGCCAATCCCTTGGTACCTTACCCTCTTCCATACATTTATTAAATAATAGCACCAACCACTCAAAAACTATATCCCCACCTGCTTTTAACATTTCTATCTCTATCCCATCAATCCCAGCTGCTTTACCCCTTCATTTTACCTACTGCCTCACGAGCTTCCCCCACACTCACAACTGGCTCTTCTTCACTCCTACAAGATGTTATTCCTCGTTGCCCTATACACGAAATCACAGCTTCCCTATCTTCATCAACATTTAACACTTCCTCAAAATATTCCCTCCATCTTCCCAATACTTCTAACTCTCCATTTAATAACTCTCCTCTCCTATTTTTAACTGACAAATCCATTTGTTCTCTAGGCTTCATTAACTTGTTAATCTCACTCCAAAACTTTTTCTTATTTTCAACAAAATTTGTTGATAACATCTCACCCACTCTCTCATTTGCTCTATTTTTACATTGCTTCACCACTCTCTTAACCTTTATCTTTTTCTGCATATACTCCTCTCTCCTTGCATCACTTCTACTTTGTAAAAACTTCTCATATGCTAACTTTTTCTCCCTTACTACTCTCTTTACATCATCATTCCACCAATCGCTCCTCTTCCCTCCTGCACCCACTTTCCTGTAACCACAAACTTCTGCTGAACACTCTAACACCACATTTTTAAACCTACCCCATACCTCTTCGACCCCATTGCCTATGCTCTCATTTGCCCATCTATCCTCCAATAACTATTCATATCTTACCCTAACTGCCTCCTCTTTTAGTTTATAAACCTTCTCCTTTCTCTTCCCTGATGCTTCTATTCTCCTTGTATCCCATCTACCTTTTACTCTCAGTGTAGCTACAACTAAAAAGTGATCTTGTATATCTGTGGCCCCTCTATAAATATGTACATCCTGAAGTCTACTCAACAGTCTTCTATCTACTAATACATAATCCAACAAACTACTGTCATTTCGCCCTACATCATATCTTGTATACTTATTTATCCTCTTTTTCTTAAAATGTGTATTACCCTTAACTGAACCCCTTTCTATACAAAGTTCAATCAAAGGGCTCCCATTATCATTTACACCTGGCACCCCGCTTTTCGCATCCATCCATTGCTTTAATCCACATACTCCTTGAATTTACACATTCATATTCTCTTTTCTCCTTCCATAACTGATCCTTCAACATTATTGTTACCCCTTCCTTAGCTCTAACTCTCTCAGATACTTCGGATTTAATCCCACTTATTTCTCCCCACCGAAACTTCCCTACCCCCTTCAGCTTTGTTTCGCTTAGGGCCAGGACATCCAACTTCTTTTCATTCATAACATCAGCAATCATCTGTTTCTTGTCATCCGCACTACATCCACGCACATTCAAGCATCCCAGTTTTATAAAGTTTTTCTTCTTCTCTATTTTAGTAAATGTCTACAGGAGAAGGGGTTACTAGCCCATTGCTCCCGGCATTTTAGTCGCCTCATACGACACGCTTGGCTTACGGAGGAAAGATTCTTTTCCACTTCCCCATGGACAATAGAAGAAATAAAGAAGAACAAGAGCTATTTAGAAAAAGGAGAAAAACCTAGATGTATGTATAAAATATATATATATATATATATATATATATATATATATATATATATATATATATATATATATATATATATATATATATATGCATGTGCGTGTCTGTGAAGTGTGACCAAAGTGTAAGTTGGAGTAGCAAGATATCCCTGTTATCTAGCGTGTTTATGAGACAGAAAAAGACACCAGCAATCCTACCATCATGCAAAACAGTTACAGGTTTCTGTTTCACAGTCATCTGGCAGGACGGTAGTACTTCCCTGGGTGGTTGCTGTCTACCAACCTACTACCTTAATTCAGCCTAATCCATCTAAATATATTTTAGATAAATTTACAATAATTTAATAATAAACAAACACAATGACATATTTTTTTTTCGTTAGCTTCAGAATATTTGCGAAATTATTACCGACAAAATTTCGCTTGTCTTATTCAGCAAAAAATGCATTTCATTGTTTTTATTTATTATTAAATTATTGTAAACTTATCTAAAGTATATTTAGTTGGATTAGTCTTAATATTAAATCTCGCTTCCTCTTGCTAGTTGACCAGTTTTACATATTCTAAAATTTTCTTCTATACGTTTAAAGATATATTTTTTCATTTATATTAGTATAAAAATTAATAATTTTCTATCAAAAGAAACTTAGAAAACTTACCTAACTGTATTATAACAAGCGCAATTTAATTTAGCCTAATGAAACTAAATATATTTTGCATAAGTTTACAGTAATTTGATAATAAACAAACACAATGAAATATATTTTTTCTCGTTAGGTTCAGAATGATTTTTGCGAAATTATTGCATACACAAATTTTCACTTGCTGTATTCGATAAGAAAAGAGTTGCTATCTAAGCCAAAATCGCAAGTTTTACTTATTCATCACGACATTTATATAAATAAATAAATAACTAAATAACTAAATGTATATATATATATATATATTATATATATATATATATAATATATATATATAATATATATATATATATATATATATATATATATATATATATATATATATATATTCATATATATATATATATATAATATATATATATATATATATATAAATATATATATATATATATATATATATTTATATATGGAAGTACCCACCTCTATGGCTGGACTGGGGACCCTCATCCTCAGAGAAGACAATAAACGTACCTCAGGGAAAATTCAAGGTTCTCCCCGGAGCTGTTTGAATATTTTCTTCTACCGCCCCCTATATATTTTATATTCTATGTGAACATTTATTGATAAACAGAATACATTTACAGAAAAAAAATGAATACAAAGGCACAATGTATCAAAGATCAAGAATTTCCTCCAGCTCCTCCGAGGCTAGATGCGAGCCAAGTATGCAGCAAGCATTTCCCCTCTGGATGGCTATGCTGAGGCGCTGGAACATGAAAGCGGCTGCCCTTGGGTCCCTGTTGGTGTCGAGTCTGGAACCCAATTCTTTAAGGAAACGTGTGGCATTTTTTCCCCATGATCCCAAGGTCTCTGATCCCACTGGGACAATTTGATACTGTTGGCTTATGTCCTTGTACTTGATGATCTTGTACTCCTCCCTGTGGTCAGCAGCTCCTCCCTGTCGCCCCTCACTGTGATGGATATAGGTGTCAGCCAGTGTGGACACACAGGTATAGTCCCATGCTAAGAGCTTGCCATTCTTCCAAGGATAGATGGTGATCCCGTCGGGGCAGTTTGCTGGGTTGTGGGTATTGGCGGCTGCTAGTGATCGGGGCTCCCTCTCGGCTGGGCATCCAGCTGTAGCAAGGGTTCTCTTAATGATGTAATTGACCGCATTGTGTATTGCATGCCAGCCCTTGGTTTTTGAACAGTTAAGACCATATAGACCGTATTGGTCTGCTTGCGGTTCGCCGCAAATACACGTATATTCTTTGTGAATTGGGGCAGCAAGGTGCAGAGCCATTGTCGATATGGGAACTGTTTGGAGGAAGTCCCCGGAGTGATGTGCACTCACAGCCTGGAGACGGGCAATCTCCCTATCTTATGTTGCAGCCCTGAGCATGTTGGCAAGCACCTTTTCAGCGATCGGGCCCTTCCAGCTTGACTGTTTGTAACCCAGTGCTGCACTGGGGTTTTGGTGCTGGAGCAGAAAGGAGTCTTCCTTTCAGTGTTTGGCCCACTGGCATAGCTGGGGTCTTCTATTCCGCTGAGTACTGGGGTATCAGGATAAAATTTTCTGTAGAGAATGGTTCAAAGAACCGCCCTTGTTTTTAAAAATTAACACATGTGCAACTTTTGGGGTATCTTTTTTGGGGAAAAACTTTTCCCGTCCAAAATGGCTTCATAAATCCATACAAAGGAAAAAAACTTGAAGAACAGGGGGAAATGAGGTAATCATTCCCCACCCTTTGGTCGATGTGGTCAGCCCCTTTCAATCTTGGTCAGTCCATCAATCTTGTTTAAACAACTCGTTGATGCTAGGAAAGGATGTAAAGCTGGTAAAGCAATCTGGGAGGATCTGCGAAACTCCTGCCCTCCGGGGCCTGCCCGGGGAAGTGAGGCTTGCAACCACTGTCCATCTTCAAGGGAAAGATTCAATACACTCTTAGCAGGGGTTTTAAAGGGAAAGGGGAGTAAAAATTCCTTGATTTTTTTTGGACTGCGGGAGGCTGGGGAGCATCCAAAAAAGAAGGTAATTTTTTTGGGAAATTGACGGGTACCGGGTTTGATTGGGTAGAAGGCACCCGGTTGTGTGCCCAAGTCTTTCATCCGCTTTCCATCGCCCGGAAAGGTCGAGATTTTTTTTTCTGGGAATCAGTTCTGGAAATTGGACCCAAGAGGAGCCCGGGAGAGTGCTTTTGGGCGGGAACAAGGGCCGTGCTCCGGAAAAAACCGGCCTGATTTTTCTGGATCATCTTTTGTTTGGTAGAAACTACCCCCAAAATTTGGGGGGTTTTAAAGGGAAAGGCCATATTTTATATATAAAAAAAAAAATTTAAAAAATTTATATTATATTATATAAAAAATATAATATATAAATATATTTATATATATATATAATTTTTATATATAATATACGTATATATATATAAATATTTTATAATATATATATATATAAATATAATTATAAAAACCATTATATATAAATATTATATAAAAAAATAAAATAAATTTTAAAAAAAATATATTATATATTTTAAATTTATAATAAATATATAAAATGCAATAAGACACAGTAAACAGGGTTTTTCAGAATATGCAAAAAAAACCACTCTGAAAGAATAGAAAAATTTCCCAAGCGCTTTCGTGACTACTCCCTTTATAAAAGGGAACTTTTAAAAGAAAAAGGCACCCCAGGAAGGTATAAAGGGGTCGGGCCAACACCCTTATCGGGAACCCACAACGGTTAAACACCGGGGACGCGCCCCGGGCCCCAACCCGGCAGGTCCTTTGCAAAACCCCCCAAACCCAAATATTCTACAAAAGGGAAAATTTTTTAAAAAATTTTTTATTTTTTTTGTCCAGTGTTTTAAATTAAATTTTTCCCAAATTCTAAAAATTAAAAATGGTTTCAAATTTTATAAAAACCAAATGAAATATTTCATATTTTTGTAAAAAACGTTTTTTATGAAACAAAAATTAAATTTATTTTCCCTGTCACCATGGCTTGTTTGATACTTTTCTCAATTTTTTTGAAAATAAATTTGGATGGTTAAAATCCTTACATGAATAAATAACATTTAAATTTTTTGCCCAGTTCTAATGCAATTTTTATGTTTTTTTAATCTTAGTTCGAGTTTTTTTACCATTTTGACCGAAAATAAACTTTACCCGGCAAATTTTAAAGGGAAAATTTTTATAGACACATTCACCGCTTTTGGGGGGGGAATTTTTTTATCAAAATTTTTTTTTAACGGTAATAAGTTTTTTTAAATACAACTTTAATAAAAAAAGTCTTAAAAGAGAAGGCAAAACAACCAAGTTTTAAATGGAAAGGGAAAAAACCACATATTTTAGTTGAATAAGGTTTGGTTGCCCCCTTTTTGGATTAAAAAAAGTATTTCAAAGGAAATTTAAAAAGGTTTTATAAAATTTTAAACACTTCTTGGGTATTTAAAATCATTACCTTTTTCAAAAAATTTTGGATTTTTTCCTCATCTTTTAAACCAGGTATTTTACCTTCCGGGATTTTTTACTTTCAAATTTCCGGGATAATGTGATTAGTAAAGAAAGTGTTTGGAATTTTTTCTATTCTTTCAGAGAAAATTGTTTTGCATATAAATATAAATATATATATAAATATATATATATTTATAAATATATATATATAATATTAAAATTTTAAATACTACATATATTATATATATATATAAAAATAAATAAATATAAATTATATATATAAAAATATATATTATTATTATAATATTTATATATTAAAATTTTTATATATATATATGTGGGTTTTTGCCGAATAGGCCCGAACTTGCGATTTGGGCTTAAATACCCAAGGGCTCATCTTGCCATATGGGCAAGTGAAAATTTGTGTTGAAATAATATCCCCAAAAACCCCAATTCTGAACCTAACGAAAAAAATATTTTTGATGTGTTTGTTTAGTAAAAAATTTAAATTGGGTAAATTTATTAAAATATATTTATTTGGGGGTTGGGCCCCTAAAATAAATTGTTGTTGCAATAATAAGGTTGGGTAAGTTTTCAAGATTTTTTGGTGAAAAATTAAAATTTTTTTACATTAACATTAATGAAAAAAAATAAATCTTTAAAACGTATAAGAAAAATTTCAGAAAGGATTTAAAATTTTTTAAATGGGGTTCTTGCTAATTGACCATTTTTAATATTCGGCAGGGAACAAAATTATAAAATATATTTATAAAAATTTTATATATATATAAAATATATAAATATTATAAATATAAAATATAAATAATATTTATTTTATAAAATATTGTGAAAAACCTCTAATCGGACCATTGCTTCTTTTATCAGTGAAAGGGGGCAGTGTGATGTTGGGATTTGGAAGTAGGGGTGGTGGGGGGACCCCGGGGCCCAGTGGAGGTGTGGAGGGGGTTTTTTTTACATCGTGATGGGCCGGGGTCGTGGGTTTTTGGGGAAGGAAGGGGCCGCCCACGACAGGGTCTTTGGGAAGGGGTGAACAGAACACCCCTTTAAATATTTTAGCTGGTAAATTAGGGGTCCCCAAAATTGGCGGGGGGTTTTTTTGGGAAAGGGAAAAAAAGGGTTATAACAATTAGCAAAAGTTGCCCAGGGGATGTCCCTTCTTGAGGGGAAACCCCAGGGCCATTTCCCCCCCCCCCCCCACCCCAAAATCCCCTCCCCTCATCCCGGGCCTTTGGGCCCACTGATTCCTGACCAAGGGTTTTTTGCCTTTTTTTAGTGCCCCACCAATTAAATTTCCCCCGCTCGCTACCCCCCCCCCTCATCCCCCATGCACCCATGTTTGCCCTTCCCCCGCACCCCACAGCTGGCGCCCTCCCACCCCCACGTTATAAGCAATGTCACAATAGTCCCCGGGGGTTCCCCCGGGGAACTTCACCCACAGACCAAAAAAATGTCGTTCACGAGGCCATTTTTGCCGGGTGTGCCACAGGGGGAATTTTGCCCCTCCCCAAACCCCCATCTGGCCCAAAATCCTTTCACACAAAGATGTCAGGGGTCCAGGAGAAACCCAAATGAGGGGAAAAAACCAACCCCCCGCCCCAAACAACAGGGCTGACACACCGTGACTTCACCTCTAAAAGAGGACCTCAAATCTGCAATCAAAATTAACATCCAAACCGGACTCTGGGCACACATCCCCAAAACAGCTCGCCCCCAAGCTGCTAGGGAAATTCACTGACCTTCTGAAGAAAGCCCAAAAAAAGCTCCTTTAATTAACAGATCCTGGACAACTTGCTGCTTTTTTGGGAATGCCTGTTTGGGGTGTTTCCCCCCAAGGAGGGAAAAAGTCATAGCAACAATGTTATTTTGGGGAATAAAAGGGGATTCCCAAAGGGGTTTACCCAACCCCCGTCCGTCTCCCCCCTAGGGCGACAAAAAACCCCCCCCGGGGAAATGCCAACAACAAAGGGCACCCGAAAAACCTCAAAAATCAGGCCCAAATTAGCAAAAAAAAAAGAAGAGGGTAATACTAAAAGGAGCTTTTAGACTTTTAACAAGTGAGGGTACCAACGCTCCCAAAAAACGTAACCCCCGCGCCAAAACCCCTGAAGGGCAAACACCACCCAGGGCCCCCCAGTACAACCCTTGACCTCCCTGCAAATTTTCCGGGGGGGCAAAACATCTAACCTTAAAGGGTGCTGAAGTGAAAAAAACTACGTGTCATTTCCACAGGGTTCAAACAGGGAGGTTTTCAAACCCTTTTAAAAACCCACACTTAAAACAAAAAACTCAATCCAAAACACTTGGGGAGGTTTCAGAGGGGCTGCGTCTAACTTCCAAACCCCCTTTTCCAACCCCCGTCCCCGGCCCGGGGGGTGTTTCCCAGGGGGCCACCAGAAACCCTTTTTTCCCTTTTGGGGGGCCCCTCCCTTTTGTGGGCCCCCGGGGGAAAAAAGGGTTGGGGAATCAGGCCCCTTGCAGTGGGGGAAACCCCCCTTTGGCCCCAAAACCCCCAAGGCTGCAGTAAGAAGGGGGAGCAAGAGGCTGCTGCCAAAGCTAAACCAACTAGCCCGGTTTCGGCGGGGGCAACAGGGCTGTTTAAGAACAGCCCACGCAGAAAAGAATATATCAAAAACCCTGTCTTATGAAAAAAAACCTTGGGCAAATTTTAACTTTGCCAATGCTTTTCCAAAATCAGTCAGGAAAAGGGGTGTGCTCTCCAAGCTTTTACAGAAAAATTCCCCCTTTCCCCCTTAAACCCTTCTTTGAAACGTTTTATAGGGCTGACTTCCAAATATTGTTGGGGACCTTGAAATTTACTCGTGGAGGGCTGCAACCGGGGGGACCCCCTCGCCCCCCTTTTTATTTTGTTTTGGTCATCAAGGAAAATCACGGAGGGGACTTTTCCATCGAGTCAATAAACTGGGCCTGGGCGACGGTTTCCCTAGCTGGCACAACAGAATTCCTTCCTTTGGGGGGACAACAGTAAAATTAAAGACAAGGGGGAAAGCCTGGGCCTTTTTTTTAAACCCCACCAAAGTGAAATAGTTTCTACCAATAACAGTTTTTATCCCGGAAAATTAGTACCATTTTTTACCAGGGGGCACAGCCCCCGATCCAGCCCAAAAGCCCCCCTCCTCGGTGCTCCTCTTGGGTCCAAAGCCATCGATTTGGTCCAAAAAAAAAAAGGGCCCCAAAGGGCCCCCGGACGATGGGGAAAACAGGGTGAAAGGGCATTGAAAACACACGAAAGCCCCTTCCCACTACTACCCCGGTGCCTGTCCCAACCCCCAAAAAATTAACCCATTTTTTTGAGATGCTCCCCAGCCTTCCCGCAGTCCCAAAAATCAAGGAATTTTGACCCCCTCCCCCTGAAAAGGGCCCTGGGTGAGAGTGTATTGAATCTTTCCCTTTTCAAAGGACAGTGGGTTGCAGCCCCTCACTTTTCCCCGTCAGGCTTGGAGGGCTAGGAGGGACGCAGATCTCTCCCAAAATTTTCCTTACCAGCTTTCCAAACCTCTTCCCTTTCCTCAAACGAGTTGATAAGACAAATTCTTCCTGACAACCCCCCAGTGACTCCCGCAGGGAAAAAGACCCTAGCTATGTCAGGCCATCACCGAATGGGAGAAATCTTGCCCGCTCCAGCAAACCCAAAACCCCAGTGAAACTGGCTCCAAACATCCCGCTGGGAAAAAAGCCCAATTGCCCGAAAAGGGTTTGCCAAAAATGCCCGGGCCTGCAACATCAGAAAGGGAGATTTTCCTGTCTCCCCCCTTTTGGGGTGCCCTCACTTTTCCCGGGGGGTTCCTCCAAACATTTCCCATATCGGCAATGGGAAAAGCGACTCGACCCTAAGAACCCCTATTGCCGTGGCTCTCGCTTTGGCCCGCCCCAATTCACCAGAATAAGTTATTTTTCGGCGAAATTTCAAGAGACCAATACGGGGCTACAATGGTTTTAAAAGTTCCCAAAAACCCAAGGGCCCGGCCAAAGCAAGACAAAAATGAGGTCAACGACATCATTAAGGGGAACCCCTTGCTTTCAAACTGGATGCCCCGCCGGGGGAGGGACCACAACACTTTCGCAAACCAAAAAAACCCCCAACCCCCCAAAAAAACCCCCCCACGGGGTCACCATCAAAAATTGGGAAGGGGAATCTTAGCATGGGACTATACCCGTGTTCCCAAAACTGGCTGACACCTATTCCCCTCACAGTGTGGGGGACAGGGAGGAGCTGCTGAACCCCCCAGGGAGGGGTACAAATTCAGCAAGTACAGGGACATTAGCCAACCGAAACAATTTTTTCCCAGGTTTTCCCTTTAAAGGGAAATTTGGGGTTCCCGACTCATCGACACCACCGGGACCCAAGGGCAGCCACTTTATGTTCCACGCCCCAGCGTCGCCATCCAAATGGGGAAAGGGTTTTCTGGGTACTTGGCCACGTCCAGCCTCGGGGGGGAGCCTGGAGGAAATTCACATCTTAAAACATTGTGCTATTGAAAACATGTTTTTGGGTTTTTTTTTTTTTTGTAATGTATTTTGTTTTTAAAAAAAAGTTCCACATAGAATAAAAAAAAATATAGGGGGTGGTTTGGGGGAAAAAAAAATATTAAACAGCTCCGGGGGAGAACCTTGAGTTTATTTTCCTGAGGTTTGGGCTCCTTGGCTAGTCGCAGGGGGTTGTTTAAATGAAATTATATATTATATACACACTTTAAATTATATATATATAAATATATTTTTATATATATATATATATATAAAAAATAAAAATTTTATTTTATATATATATATATAATAATATATATATATGCCCCCGAATAAGAAAAAATGGTCAAATTTGCAAGAATCATTTTAAAAATTTAAGGGGCCTTTCCAAAAATTTTCTCTATACTTTTAAAGTTTTTAATAATTTTAAATACTTTTATTTTTGCACCAAAAGAAAACTTAGAAAACTTACCTAACCTTGTTATATCAAGAATTTATTTTAGCCTAACCCAACTAAATATTTTAGATTTGTTTAAGTAATTTAAAACTAAACAAACCAGTAAATATATTTTTTTTCGTTAGGTTCAGAATGATTTTGGCGAAATTATTGCATACACAAATTTTCACTTGTCTATTGTGGCAAGAAAGAGCTTTTTTTTAAGCCAAGATCGCAAGTTCTGCCTTTCGGCACGACATATAATATATATATATATATATTTTATTTATATATAATATATATATTTAAAATATATATATATTATAATATATATATATATATATTTTATATATATATAATATATATATTAATATATAAAAAAATATTTTATATATAAAAAAAAAAAAAATAACTTTCATATCATTAGGCCATCACTTTTCATGTGCCAGAAGCATTCTGACACTCCACACGTTCCAAACTGGACACTGAAAATGAACATCACCACCCCTCCTTCAGAGCGCAGGCACTGTATTTCTCGCCTGTATGACTCAAGTTCGGCTAATCGGTTGCCCAGAATCCTTTCATAAATGTTGCCTCGTTCACACTCCAACAGCACTTCAAGTCATAAAAGTCATTTGCCTCCACTCACTCTTATCTAACGCGCTCACGCATGCTTTCTGGAAGTCTAATCCCCTTGCTCACAAATTCTCCTTTACGCCCTTCCTTCAGCCTCTCCTAGTGAAACCCCTAACCCATCTTCCTTCCACTACAGAATTATACGCATTCAAGTCAATCTATTTTGCTTCATCCTCTCTAAATGTCTGAACCACCTCAACAACCCTTCCTCAGTACTCTGGATAATACTTTTAGAAATCATACACCTTTTAATCTCCAGACTACAGATTCTCTGCAATATATTTACACCACACATTACTCTCGGACATAACATCTCCACTGCCTCTAACCTTGTTGTTGCAACATTCATCACCCATGCTTTACATCCATATAAGAGCGTTGGAACCACTATATTCTCATACATTTCCCTCTTTGCTTCCTTGGATAATGTTCTTTGTCTCCACAGACTCCTCAGTGCACCACTCACGTTTTTTCCTTCGTCAGATCTATGATTCACCTTATCTTTCATAGACCCATCTGGTGACAAGTTCACTCCCAACTATCTGAACACTTACACTTCCTCCATACTCCTTTCCAATCTGATATCCACTCTTTCATTACCTGTTTTCTTTTGTTATTCTCATCACTTTGTTCATTCCTATGTTCACATTAAATTTCTTTATTTTACACACCCTCTCAAACTCGTCCACCAACCTCTGCAACTTGCCTTCAGAATCTCTCATACACACACACAGATATATATACACCACAACACACACATATATACGTATATATATACGTGTATATATATATATATATATTTTATATATATATATATATATATATATATATATATATATATACATTCATACATATGTACATACATACATACATACATTTTCTCTTCTGAGTTCTCTAAATCCATTCATAAATGTTGCCTTGCTCACACTCCAGCAGCATGACAAGTCATAAAACTCACTTCCACTCACTTCTCTTCAACATGCTCTCACAGGCAAGACATCCTCTTAGTGTTTTGGCCATTGTTATGGAATGTCTTCTTAAATGACTTTCATTTCATCCCATACTGCCAGGTATGTGCAGACGACTGTACTCTGACATTTACTTATTCAAGAGAGGAAATGCCAGTTGCTCTGAGTTACATCAATCACCAGCTTACAGCTATATCAGCCTGGGGAAAATGATCGCCATGATGGTAATGATGGAGCAGAGGTAAGAATGAAGGGAAGAGTGTTGGTACCAGGGGACGAAGCTGATATCCTTGAGGTGAAATTTGATTCAAAACTGCCTGTGAAGAGCCACGCTGCAAATCTTGCAAACAAAGCGGCCAGGAAGCTTGCAGTACTTAGACGAACCTCGCGTCTTCTCGGCAGCAGAAGTTGCAAGATTCTGTATGAGGCACAAGCACGCTCAAGCCTTGAGTACGCTCCTGTGCCTTACATTACCTGCCCTCTGTCTCATCTTTGACTTCTTGACAGAATAGAAAACAGAGCAAGACGGCTCATCTCTCGCCTGGACCCAGCTGGACAGATCTGTCATTTCAGCAGATCCTTCAACACAGGAGGAATGTGGCTGGCCTTAATTAATGTTACGTACAAGGCCAACATTGACAAAGTAACACACTGGCTCCACTCCGAGACCAGCGAGACGTGAACTTGTACACAACAAGACGGGCAGTAAACAACAATTACATTCTGCCTCTGCCCTTCCTCAGAACATTATTTAATATGAGATCATTTATTCCTAGGATAACTTAACTATGGAGCATATTCGTACAGCATAATGACATAACGAAATAAAGTCAGATGATCAAATGAAATCACTGGCCCACAGATGGCTCCAACTTCATCTTGTTCCCTATTTGTATGTCTCGTAACAATAAAATGACTTCCAAATGAGCTGATGTAGGTAACAGCTATTAGCTTGTAAATAAAGTTAGGAACCTTAACGTAATCCTGTAAAAGCCTGAGTAAAACTAAAAAAATTGATTGTTGGATACTGAAGCACTTGGACCTCCAACAGGCACTTGGACCTCCAACAGGCACTTGAACCTCCAACAGGCACTTGGACCTCCAACAGGCACTTGGACCTCCAACAGGCACTTGGCCTCCAACAGCACTTGGACCTCCAACAGGCACTTGGACCTCCAACAGGCACTTGGACCTCCAACAGGCACTTGGACCTCCAACAGGCACTTGGACCTCCAACAGGCACTTGGACCTCAACAGGCACTTGAACCTCCAACAGGCACTTGGACCTCCAACAGGCACTTGGACCTCCAACAGGCACTTGGACATCCAACAGGCACTTGGACCTCCAACAGGCACTTGGACCTCCAACAGGCACTTGAACCTCCAACAGGCACTTGGACCTCCAACAGGCACTTGGACCTCCAACAGGCACTTGGACCTCCAACAGGCACTTGGACCTCCAACAGGCACTTGGACCTCCAACAGGCACTTGAGACCTCCAATAACCTTGTATGAACACGTACTTTATCATTAATTTCTGGTCTGAATTGATTATTATACAGACTACAATTTGTTAAGTTTTATAAGTCACCGGTACATACAACATGGCCTCTGGTTTTATTTTTTCTGATGACTGAAAGGAAGATTTACCTAGTTAACTGAAGGTTCTGTATAATATTCCTTTATACTCACATGACACTGAAAGTATAACCAATTGATCTAACATTATAATAAGAAGAATTGAACTGATGTATGAACTATGTCAACATTATATGCAAATAAGTTTGAATCATTAACATACTGAATTTCTGGCTGTAACTAGACATACCATATATTTTAAAACTGATACTAATTATTCCTCTCACTTTGTCACTCTAGCTTCTAACATAATTCCAAATGTCTCTTTGATCCGTCTGATATGACTCTGTGATCGCGGGTTCTAGCCCCACCCGTGGTATGGTTTACATACAGTCTATGTGACAGTGTTCATATTGCACTCATAATTATAAGTTTATCTCTAATTTCTTTTCAGTCTGAGTATTGTGAATGTTGTTATCATGTTCCCTTTCCTTTTCTGTTCTTTTCACGTTTCAAATTGCAGTACGTGCAGTCTTTCTTCGTGACTCTTGCAGTTTTGCTATCAGCCTTGTCGTAATTTGTTTAAATTGCCTCTCTGGTGGGCAAGAAACTGCCCCAACTAGTGATGTTTCTTCCATTTACTTAAATGTTTACCTCGGTGTTTACATAAGTTTGTTTTTTATATATAGCCGAGCTGCGTGATCATTCAGGGGTCTTACGTTATTTAAGAGAGAGAGACTTCCTGCATGTTGATCCCTAGCTAGTGAAGAGTTACCACCCTGCCTGCGTGGAGGAGTTACCATGCCAGGGTGGAGGAGTTACTCTGCCAGGGTGGAGCAGTTACTCTGACAGGGTGGAGGAGTTACACTGCCAGGGTGGAGGAGTTACCCTACCAGGGTGGAGGAATTACTCGGCCAGGGTGGAGAAGTTACCCTGCCAGGGAGGAGAAGTTACACAGCCAGGGTGGAGGAGTTACCTTGCCAAGGTGGATGAGCTACTCTGCCAGGGTGGAGAAGTTACTCTGTCAGGGTGGAGGAGTTACCCTGCCAGGGTGAGGTAGTTACAATGCCAGATTGGAGGAGTTACCCTGCCAGGGTGGAGGAGTTACCCAACCAGGGTGGAAGAGTTACCTTGCCACGATAGAGGAGTTACTCTGTCAGGGTGGAGAAGTTACTCTATCAGGGTGGAGGAGTTACTCTACCAGGGTGGAGGAGTTAGTCTACAAGGATGGAGAATTTACTCTGCCAGGCTGGAAGAGTTACCCTGCCAGGGTGGAGAAGTTTCTCTGCCAAGGTGGAGGAGTTACTTTGCCAGGATGGAAGAGTTACTTGGCCGAGGTAGAGGAATTACTCCTCCAGGTTGGAGGAGTTACTCTGCCAGGATGGAGAAGTTACTCTGCCAGGATGGAGAAGTTTCTTTGCAAGGATGGAGCAGTTACTTTGCCAGGATGGAGCAGTTACTTGTCAGGATTCAGGCGTTACTTGCCATAGTGGAAAAAGAATTGCCAGGATGGAGGAGCAAATTTTTTTTTAAAAAGGGAAATTGGGATTTTGTTGCCGGGGGTGGAGGAGTTATCTGTAGGTAGGATTTAATTCTCCCAAAGGTGGAGGAGAAACTCTGCCAGGGGAGGATTTGGGCTTGACATAATTGGAAAGTTACTTTTCGGGTTTGGGAAATTATTTGCCGGGAAAATTGCAGGGGGTTCCCCTTCCCGGGAAATGGAGAAGTTACTTTGCCGGGAATGGAGAAAGGGGGTTGGAATTAGAAAGGGGGGGGAATTTTACTCTGCCAGGATGGGGGGAAAAAATTCCCCTTTGCCGGGGTTGGAAGAAAAAAAGGGGGCGGAGGGGAAAGGAAGGAAAAGAAAGGGAGTTTCCGAGAAAGGGGGAGGAGGTTTACTTTTCCGGGTGAAAGAGTTACCTTCCAGGATGAGAATTTACTCGTCAGGTTTGGGAGAAGTTACTTTCCCGGGAAATGGGGGTTTTTTATTTGAAAAGGGGGGAGGAGTTATTTCTGCCGGGGTGGGGAAAAAATTACCCTGCCGGGTTGGGGGGGGATACCAAGACAAGGTGGGGCTTTCTTTTGCCGGGAAATGGGAGTTGTTACTTTCCCAGGGTGGGGGGTTACTTTTCCGGGTGGAGGATTTAAACCCCTATGAGGGTGGGGGAAAGGTACCCTGCCTGGATGGAGGATTTTCCCTTTCCCCAGGATAAAAGGTTACTTGCTAAGGTGGAGGATTTACCCTGGCAGGATGGAGAAGTTATTCCCCCGTGTTGTAGGAGTTAAAATTTCCCATAATGGCGATTTTTCCTATGTGGTGAGGAGAAACTCATCAACGTTGTTGGGGGTTTATCCTCCCAGGGGGCCCAATTTATTCCCCGGGGTAGAGGGTTACTCTGCCTGATAGAGGAGGTTACTCGGGCCAAAATTTGGAGCTTTTACTCTGCGGAGGGAAGGTGTTACCTTCCCAAGGGAAGGGGTTACTCTGTTTTGATGGAGGAGTTTACTGTGCTAGGATGGAGGAATTACTCTGCCGGGATGGAGGAGTTATCTGCCAGAATGGAGAATTACCTTCCAAGGTGGAGGAGTTACTATTGCCATTGGTGAATAATTATCATGCCAGGATGGCGAAGTTTCTCTTCAAGTTTTATTGGAGTTACTATACCAGGAAGGAGGAGTTACCCTGCCAGGGTGGAGCAGTTACTCTGCCAACATGGCGGAGTTACCATGCAGGTTGGAAGAAATACCTTTCCAGAGTAGAGGACTACTTGCCAGGATGGAGGAATTACTTTGCCATGTTGGAGTAGTTACACTCTTCTAGGTGGGAAGTTGCTGTGCCAGGGTGGAGATGTTACTCTGCCAGGATAGAGGAGTTTCCTTGTCAGGTGGAGAGATATCCTGCCAGGGTGGAGGGCTTACTCTTCCAGGATGGAATAGTTACTTTGGCAGGCTGAGCATTACTCTGCCAGGGTGGAGGAGTCACTCTGCCAGTTGGAGAGAGTTACTCTGCCAGGTGGAAGGAGTTACTCTGAAAGGGTTGACTAAGATTTTCTCGGACCTGGGGTTGAAGGAAGTAATCCTGACAAGGTGGAAGGGTTACCCTGCCAGGGTGGAGGAGTTACTCGTCATTGTGAAGGAGTTATTCAGCTGGGTAGGAGCAGCTGGAAAGGGCAGGAGAAGTCTTTGCTAGGGTGGGAAGAGTTAAGTGATATGGTGGACAGTAAGTGATAGGGGTAGGTGGAAGAGTCACACTGCCAGGGTAGAGAGGAAATGTAGACATGCCAGGGTGGAGAAAGTTACCTACCATGTGGGGAGTAACCATGATAAGGAGGAGGATGTTCCGCGTGGGTGGAAGAGTTACTCTGCCACGGCGAGAATTACTCTGAAACAGGTGTGGGAGGAGGTTACATTGCACATGATTGGAGGGAGTTACTTCTGCCATTGTAGAGAAGTTATCTCCAGTATGGAGGATTTTTCTATTAGATGAAGATTATTCCCCAGGGTGAAGGAGTTACTATGAATGGCAGGAAAATTTACTTGCAGGGTAGAGGAGTTCCCCTGCAGGATGGAGGGTTACTATGTCAAAGTGAAGGATTTACTTGCCAGGTGGGGTTTTTACTCTGCCAGAATGGAGGAAATTTTCCTCTCCGGTTTTTAATATTACTCTGCCGGGAGGAGGGTTATCTGCCAGAGTAAAGGAGTTACTATGTCTGGCGGGAAAAGTTACTCTCTGGGGCTATGGGGGAGTACCCTCCCTGGATGGAGGTTTTACTCTCCCAGGATGGAGGATTTACTTGTGGGATGGAGTAGTTCTCGCCGGTTTTTAGTAAGTTACTCTGTCGGGGGAGGCTTCCCTCGTCAGGTGTATTGCAAATTGCCGGGGAAGAGGCTTTCCCCTTGCCAAAAACTGAGGATGGCCTTCCCGGGGACGAGATAGTCTGCCAGGATGGGGAGTTATCTGCCAGTTTAGAAGTTATTATGCAAGGTTGGAGGAGATACCCTGCCAGGGTGGAGAGCTTACCTTGCCATAATGGAGTAGTTACTTTGTCAGAGTGGAGGAGTTACTCTGCCAGAGTGGAGGAGTTACCGTGCCAGGATGGAGTACTTGCTCTGCCGTGGTAGAGGTGTTACTCTTCCTGGATGGAGGAGTTACACTGCTGGGTTGAAGGAGATACCTTGCCAGGGTGAAGGACTTACCCTGCACGATGGAAAGTTACTTGTCAGGTGGAGCAGCAGCTCTGCCAAGGTGGAGTAGTTACTCTGCTAGGTTGGAAGACTTACTCTGCAAGGGTGGAGGAGTTACACTACCAGGATGGAGGAGATACTCCAACAGGTTGGAAGAGTTACTCTGAGAAGATTGTGGAGTTACACTGCCAGGGTGGATGAGTTACTCTGCCATGGCGGAGAAATTACTCTGTCAGAATGGAGAAATTACCCTTCCTAGATGGAGGAATTACTATGCGAGGATGGAGAAGTTACTCTGCCAGGATGGAGGAGTTACCTGCAGGACAGGTAAAATTTCAGCCCGGGTGAAGAGTTACCCTGCCAGGGTGGAGGGGTTACCTCTGCCAGGTGGAGGATTACCGCCAGGAGGAGATACCTGCCAGAGTGTAGGACTTTCCCCGCAGGATGGAGGAGTTTTTCTGCAGGGGAAAAAGGGTTTTTCTGCCGGATGAGGATCATTTTTGCCCGATGAAAAGTTATCTGCCAGGAGAAGGATTTTCTACCAAGATGGAGGAGTTACTCTGGCAGGATGGAGGAGTTACTTCTGCCAGGAGACTTGAAGGAGATACTTTGCCAGAGATAGGGACTTACCCTGCCATTTAGGATACTTTTCCAGGGTGGATTACTTGCCAGTGAGAAGTTACTCTGCCAGGGGGAGAGTTACCTGAAGGGTGGAGAGTTAATTCCCCCGGGTGAAAAAGTTACTCTTCAGGGTGGGGGAGTTATTCATGCCATTTGGAGAGTTTTTGCCCGGGTGGAGGGCTTTACCTGCCAGGAAAAAGTTACTTTGGCAGGTGGAAGTTACTCTGCAGGGTGGAGGAGTTTACCTTTCCCGGTTGAGGAGTACCTGCTTTGGAGGAGTTACTCTGTCATGGTAGAGGAGTTACTCTGCTAGGCTGAAGAAGTTTCTCGGACAGGGTGGAGGAGTTACCCTGTCATGGTGAAGGAGTTACCCATCTAGGGTGGTGAGTTGCCCTGCCAATTTGGAGGAGCTACTCTGGCAGTACGGAGAAGTTACTTTGCTAGGGTGGAAGAGTTACGTTGCTAGGGTGGAGAAGTTACTCTGTCAGGGTAGAGGAGTTATCATGCCAGGGTGGTGGAGTTACCCTGCCAGAGTAGAGGAGTTATCCTGCGTGGGTGGAAGAGTTACTCTGCAACGAAGGAGAAGTTACTCTGCCAGGATGGAGGAGTTACCCTAGCAGAGTGGAGGAGTTACCTTGCCAGGATGGAGAAATTACTATGCCAGAGTGAAGGAGTTACTATGATTAGAAGGGAAAGTTACTCTGCCAGGATTGATGAGTTACTCTGCCAGAATTGAGGAGTTTCTCTGTCAGGATGGAGGAGTTACCCTGCCAACATTTAGCAGTAACTCTACCAGTATCTAGCAGATACTCTGCTAGGATGAAGGCGTTACCTTGCCAGGCTGGAGTTATTCTGCCAGGATGGAAGAGTTATTCTGGCAGAATGGAGGACCTACTCTTCCAACATGAAGGAGTTACTCTGACAGAATGGAGGAGTTACTCTGCCAGGATAGAGGAGTTACCCTGATAGGAAGGAAGAGTTGCTCTTCCATGACGCAGCAGTTACCCTGCCAGGATGGAGAAATTACTCTGCCAGGATGGAGAAATTACTCAGCTAGTTGTAGGAGTTACCCTGCCAGATTGGAGGAGTTACTTTGCTAGGATGGAGTAGTTAGTCTGTCAGGGTGAAGAAGTTACTCTGTCAGGATGGAGGAGTAATCCTTCCAAGACGGAAGAGATGCTCTGTCAGGATGGAGGAGTTACCCTGCCAGATTGGAGGAGTTACTTTGCCAGAATGGAGAAGTTACTATGTCAGGGTGGAGGAGTTACTCTGCCAGAGTGGTGGAAGTTACCCTGCCAGGGTGGAGGAGTTACCCTGCAGGATAGAAAGAGTTCCCCTGCCAAGAAGAAGGGGTTACCCTGCCAGGATGGAGGAGTTACTTTGTCAGGGTGTAGGAGTTACTCTGCCAGGGTGGAGTTACTCTGCCAGGAAGAAGGAGTTACCCTGCCAAGGTGGAGGAGATACCTGCCAGGGCGGAGGAGTTATCCTGCCAGGGAGGAGTTACTCTGCCATGGCGCAGAAGTTACTCAGTAAGGGTGGAGGAGTTACTCTTCCAGGGTGGAGGACTTACTCTGCCAGGGTGGATGAGTTACCCTGCTAGGGTGGAGGAGGTACCTTCCCAGGGTGAAGGAGTTACAATGCTAGGATGAAGGAGTTACCCTGTTAGGGTGATGGAGTTACCCTGCCAGGGTAAAGGAGTTACCCTGCCAGGGTAAAGGAGTTACCCTGCCAGGGTGAAGGAATTACCGTGCTTATGTGGAGGAGTTACTCTACCAGTGTAGAGAAATTACCCTGATAGGGGTAGGAGTTATTCCGCCAGAAAGGAGAAAGTACTTTGCTAAGGTGTAAGAGATACCCTGCCAGGTTGGAGGCGATACCCTGTCAGAGTGAAGGACTTACCATGCCAGGATAGATGAGTTACTTTGTCATGCTGGATGAGTTACTCTGGCAGGGTTTAAAAGTTACTCTGCCAGGGTGGAGGAATTACAATGCCATTAGGGAGGAGGTACTTTGCCAGGGTGGAGGAGTTGCTCAACCAGGATGGAGGAGTTACTCTGCCATGGTGGAAGAATTACTCTGCCAGAATGAAGAAGTTACTCTGCCAAGGTGGAGGTGTTACTTTGCCAGGATGGAGAAGTTACTCTGCCAAGGTTAATGAGTTGCTCTGACAGGTTGGAGGAGTTACTCTCCCAAGGCGAAGGAGTTACTCTGTCAGGTTGGAGGAGTTACTCTGCCGAGGTTTAGGAGTTACTCTGAAAAGGTGGAGGAGTTACCCTGCCAGGTTGAAGAAGTTACCACGCCAGGGTTGAGGAGCTACCCTGGAACAGTGGAGGAGTTACTTTGCCAGAGTGGAACAGTTATCCTTCTAGGGTGGAGGAGTTACTCTGCCAGGGTGGAGGAGTTACTCTGTCAGAATGGAGGAGTTATCCTTCCAGAATGGAAGGGTTACCCTGTCAGGGTGGAGGAGCTACCATGCCAAGTTGGAGGAGTTACCCTGTCAGAATGGAGGAATGTCCCTGCCATGGCGGATGAGTTACTCTACCAGGGTGGAAGAGTTACTCTACCTAGGTGGAGGAGTTACCTTGCCAGGACTGAAAAGTTACTCTGCCAGGATTGAGTAGTTACTCTGCCAGGATGAAGCAGTTACTCTGCCAGGTTGGAGGAGATACTCTTCCAAGGTGCAGGATTTACTCTTCCAGGGTTTAGGAGTTACCCTGCCAACAGTGTTTACCATGCATGCTCTCCAAAGTTATTATCAACTTATCAGTCATCCTCTGGGTTAGTGTCAAGTAATCAGTACCCTGGTAGATGTCCAGTTATCTGTCTTCTCTGGGTTAGTGCTCACGTTATTAGTAGTCTGGGTTAGTGTGAAGTTATCAGTACTCTGGTTAGTGTCAAGTTATTAGGTCCCGGGGCTAGTACGGGTTTAGTATTATTAGTGCAAGTTTTTGGTAAAAGGGTTTAGTGTCTGGCTACCAAAATTTTGGGTTAGTGTAATATCGGATATTTGGGTTGGGTCAAGTTACAGAAATCGGGGTTATGAAAATTTCGGTATACTTGGTTTTGTCAATTATCAGTATCGGGTTTATGTAAGTTATCGGTTTCTGGGTTAGTGTAATTTTATCATATCTGGGTTAGTTTCAAGTTATCAGTTGGGGGTTTTGTGTAAAGGTTATCGGTTTGGGTTAGTGTCAAGTTACAGCCCTCTGGGTTGTGTAAGTTTTCGTCCTCGGGGTTTAAGTGTAAAAGTTATTTTTCCTCTGGGTTGTGTCAAGTTATCTTTTCTCTGGGTTATTTGTCAAGTTATCAGCCCTTTGGGGTTATTTTTAAAGGGTTTTTTTTTCCAACCTTCGGGGTTTAAGTGTAAAAGTTATATTTCTCGGGGGTTAGTGTAAAAAGTTATCAGTCCTCGGGGTTTTTAATGTAAAGTTATCAGTCCTTGGGTTAGGGTAATTTAAAACATTTTCGGGGTTTATTGTCAAGTTACAGTCTCTGGGTTAGTGCCCAATTTAATTAGTCCTCTGGGTTAGTGTAAATTTAAATCGGGTCCTCTGGGTTAGTGAAAAGTTATCATTCCTCTGGGTTAGTTTCAATTTTCCCAGTCCTCTGGGTTAGTGTAAATTTTAACAGTCCTCGGGGGTTAGTGTCAAGTTATCAGCCCTCGGGGTTTTAGTGTCAAGTTATCATTTCCTCGGGGTTTTGTGTCAAGTTACCCAGTCCTCGGGGTTTTTTTTTTTAAACTTTGGGGAAAGTTATCGTCCTCGGGGTTTAGTGTCAAGTTTTTATTTCCCCTTTGGGGGTTGGTGTCAAGTTATCAGCCCTCTGGGTTGTTCAAAGTTTTCGTCCTCGGGGTTTAGTGTAAATTTTATCAGCCCTCTGGGTTAGTGTCAAGTTATCATTTCCCGGGGTTAGTTTCAATTTAAATTGCCCTTAGGGGTTTTGTGTAAGTTACAGTCCTCTGGGTTAGTGTCAATTTATCGTCCTCTGGGGTTAGTTTTAAAGTTATAAATCCTCTGGGTTAGTGTAAAAGTTATCAGTTTGGGTTGTTTCTTTAAGTTTTTTTTAAAATTTTGGGCCTCGGGGGGTTTTAGTGTCAAGTTTTTGGCCCTTTGGGTTTTGTTTCAAGTTTTTCAGTCCTTGGGTTAGTTGTCAAGTTATCGGGCCCTTCTGGGTTGGTTCATGTTACAGTCCTCGGGGGTTTAGTTTTAAGTTACCCAGTCCTCTGGGTTTAGTGTTCAAGTATCAGCCTTTGGGTTAGTGTAAAGTTATCAGTCTCGGGGTTTTAGTGTCAATTTTATCAGTCCCTTGGGGTTTAGTTTAAAATTTTCAGTCCTCTGGGTTAGTGTCAAGTTTTCTTTTCTTTTGGGTTAGTGAAAGTTATCGGCCCTTGGGGTTTTGGTTTAAAGGGTTATCATTTCCTTGGGTTTGTGTAAGTTTTTAGTCCTCTGGGTTAGTGTAAAGTTATCAGTCCTTGGGTTTAGTGTCAAGTTTTTCGCCCTTTGGGGTTAGTTAAAGTTTTCGGGCCTCGGGGTTTATTGTCAAGTTTTTCGCCCTCGGGGGTTTGTGTCAAGTTATCGCCCTCGGGTTAGTGTCAAGTTTATTTCCTCTGGGTTGGGTGTCAAGTTTTTCATTTCTGGGTTAGTGTCAAGTTTTTCAGTCTCGGGGTTTGTTTTCAAGTTATCAGTTTCTGGGTTATTTCAAGTTATCAGTCCCGGGGTTTTGTGTAAAAGTTTCGGTCCTCGGGTTTAGTGTCAAGTTTCAGTCCCTGGGTTAGTGTAAAGTTTTTGCCCTTGGGTTAGTGTAAAGTTATCGGGCTCTGGGTTAGTGTAAATTTTACATTTCCTCGGGGTTAGTTTTAAAGTTTATCAGCCCTCGGGGGTTCTGTCAAGTTATTTCCCTTGGGTTATGGTCAATTTAAATCGGGTCTGGGTTAGTGTCAAGTTATCAGTCCTCTGGGTTAGTGTCAAGTTATCAGTCCTCTGGGTTAGTGTCAAGTTATCAGTCCTCTGGGTTAGTGTCAAGTTATCAGTCCTCTGGGTTAGTGTCAAGTCATGCGACATTTTCTGTTTTTTTCCCTTTCCCACTTAGTATATTTTAGGGAGGATTTTCTTTATTTATTTTTAATAAATTTATTTTAGTGGTTAATCTTTGTTTTTGTAGGCTTCGGGGTTTTCCATTATGCTTTTTTTTTTTTTTAGTAAAATGTAGGTAGTGGAAATGTTCCCCCCTAGGCATATATACATTTTTTAAAACCCAAAAGGCCCATATTTTAGGGTTAGGGAGACCCAGTTAACTTTCCCCATTTTCTTTTTATTTTGAGTATGGGGAAAAACTCCCTTTAGTAAGTTTTAATTTTACGGGAAAACTTTGTGCACTTTTTCTTAGCTCGCCCCAAATTTCATCATTCATTATCCTTGGTAACTAGTAAATCCTTCAAACATCATATCGCGCCGGAGAAATTTTATAACCTGACTTAGGAATAATTATCTTCTCTCATTAATTAACCTACTTATTTCTCAATCTCCTGATAGAGCGCTCCAATTTACCTCTGAGCTATTAAAGTCTCCTGCAATTACAGTCTTGATTTTACATATATATATATATATATATATATATATATATATATATATATATATATATATATATATTATATATTATATATTATGTTGTGTATATATATATATATATATATATATATATATATATAATATATATATATATTATATATTATATATATATATTTTTTATATATGTTTATGGAGTTTACCTGGAGAGAGTTTCCGGGGTCAACGCCCCCGGCCGGTCTGTGCCAGCCTCTTAGTCATGTCCCAGGATGCGACCCACACAGTCGACTAACACCAGGTACCCATTTTACTTATGGGAACATAGACAACAGGTTAAAGAAACACTCCAATGTTTTCTACTCTGGCTGGGATCGACCCGGCCCTCAGTGTGAAGCGAGAGCGTTAACCACCAGGCGGCCGTCTCCACCGAGGCAGGGTGACCCCAGAAAAAGAAAGAAAATCCCCAAAAAGAAAATACTTTTTATCATCATTCAACACTTTCACCTCACTCACACATAATCACTGTTTTTGCAGAGGTGCTCAGAACACAACAGTTTAGAAGCATATACGTATAAAGATACACAACATATCCCTCCAAACTGCTAATAATCCCGAACCCCTCCTTTAGAGTGCAGGCATTGTACTTCCCATTTCCAGGACTCAAGTCCGGCTATATAAAAATAACCGGTTTCCCTGAATCTCTTCACTAAATATTACCCTGCTCACACTCCAACAGATCGTCAGGTACCAAATACCATTCGTCTCCATTCACTCCTATCTAACACGCTCATGCACGCCTGCTGGAAGTCCAAGCCCCTCGCCCACAAAACCTCCCTTACCCCTTCCTTCCAACCTTTTCGAGGACGACCCCTACCTCGCCTTCCTTCTCCTACAGATTTAAATGCTCTCCATGTCATTCTACTTTGATCCATTCTCTCTAGATGACCAAACCACCTCAACAACCCCTCTTCAGCCCTCTGATTAATACTTTTATTAACTTCTCCTAATTTCCACACTCCGAATTTTCTGCATAATATTTACACCGCACATTGCCTTTACACAGGACATATCCACTGCCTCCAACCGCCTCCTCACTGCTGCATTCACAACCCAAGCTTCTCACCCATATAAGAGTGTTGGCACTATTATACTTTCATACATTCCCTTCTTTGCCTCCATAGATAACGTTTTTTGACTCCACATATACCTCAACGCACCACTCACCTTTTTTTCCTCATCAATTCTATGATTAACCTCATCCTTCATAAATCCATCCACCGACACGTCAACTCCCAAGTATCTGAAAACATTCACTTCTTCCCTACTCCTTCTCCCCAATTTATATCCAGTTTTTTTCCAAATCTTTTGATCCCCTCACCCCCTTACTTTTCCCCATGTTCATTTCAACTTTTCCCTTTATACCCCCCAAACTATCCATAACCTTTGAAATTTTCTCTTTAGAATCTCCATAAGCAGTTATCAGAAAAAGAAAATGGTAATTCCCCTTTTTGTATTTGATTCTCTAATTTAATCCCCCCCCTCTCCGAACACCTACTTTTACTTTTTAAAAACCCCTCTATAAATATATTAAACAACCGGTAAATTTACACTCCTGTCAAAACCCTATTTTTTTCCCGGGGAAGTATTTTCCCTCTCTTTACCACCAACCTGAGCCCATTCCCTCAAAAAAACTCTTTACGGGCATTTGTAATTACCACCTATTCCCAAATATGCAACATTGCCACATTGCCCCTCTATCCCTCTACTATCCCTTTTTCTAAATCCAAAATGAAATAAAAACTTCCCTACCTTATCTAAATCTGTTCAATATATGCTTCAATGAAAACACTTGTTCACATCCCCTCCCACTCTAAAAACCCCTTTGCTCACCCGCAATCTACATTTGTCTTACTCTAATTTTTCATTTAAAACCCTCCCGTACAAAATTTCCGGTAATCGTAATTTACCTCTATAATTTTTACAATCCTTTTGTCCCCCTTTCCCTTTATAAAAGGGGGACTATAATGCCCCCCGCCAATCCTAGGTAACCTTTCCCCTCTTTCATACATTTATTAAAAAAAAGTAACAACCACTCCAACACTATATCCCCCCCCGCTTTTAACTTTCTGTCTGATCCCATCATTTCCCAAATGCTTTCCCCTCTTTCATTCTACGTAATGCCTCACGTACCCCCCACCTTTCATTTTCGCTTCACTCCAAAATGATGGTATACCCCCGGCCCAGTGCATGAAATTCCCCTTCCTTTCTTCCTCAACTTTTAAAAGTTCCTAAAAATATTCTCGCCATCTCCCTAATACCTCCCTCTCCCCATCCCCCAATACACCCCCTTCCCCATCTACTAATCCCCTACTCTTTTTTTAATGACAAATCCATACGTTCCCAGGCTTTTTAAACTTTTTTTCTCACTAAAAATTTTTTTTTATTTTCTTTAAAAATTTCTTGCGTCCCTCCCCCACTTATCATCTGCCCCCTTTGCATCTTCACCACTCTCTTTACCTTTCTTTTACTCTCCAATACCTGCCTTTTTTTAAAACATTTTGCTTTGAAAAAACCTCTCATAAGCTAACTTTTTCTCTTTAACACCCTTTACTTCATCTTCCACAATCACACCTCTTTCCCTCCTGCCCCCCCCCTCTTTAACCACAAACTTCTCCCCCACTTCTAATACTGCATTTTTAAAATCACCCAAACCCTCCTAAACCCCCCCCCATAAAATTTTTTGCACTAGCCCATTTTCCCAATATCGTTGCCGCCAATTTCCTCCCCTTAGTTTATACATTTTCATTCCCCTCCTACTTTTTTGGGCCACCTTCCCTCTTGTCCCATTACCTCTTACTCTAACGTGCTGCAACTAAATAAGATCCGATATTACAGTTGCCCCTTATAAACTGTACACCTAAGCCCCCCCATAACCTTTTATCCACCAATACAAATCTAACAAAACCACTTTCATTAGGCACATATACTTGTAATTTTTTTACCTTTTTTTCAAAAAAATTGTATTACTTATTACCAAACCTTTCTCACTACTAAATTAAAGGCCCCCCTTTACTTTTTACCCCGGGCACCCCAAATTTAGTCTACCCCCTCCACAACTTTTTCCCCACTTTAGCTTGAAACCCCCAACCACAAGTACTGTCATATATTATTCGTTCCCAGGGGAAGTGGAACAGAACTCTTCTCCGTAACCCATGGTGCTTAAGAAGTACAAAATGGCGGGCAAGAGGCAAGTAGCCCCTTCCCCTGTATACTTTATAAAGAAAAAAAGAAAACTTTTTTTACGGGGGGGGGGGGGGCGCCCTGCCCGGTTAAACCCCGGGTTTTTGTTGGAAAGAAGAAATTATACATGTATCTCGTATCGAACGGGAAAAATGGTCAATTAAAAACAACTCATTTAAAATTAAGTCTTTTCTAAAATTTTTTTTATGTTTAAAGATATATTTTTTCATAATTAATGAAAAAAATTAAATTTTTTTTGTTCCAAATGAACCTTACTAACCTTATTATAACAAGTTTTTTAAATTTTAGCCAATCAAACAAAATATAGTTTAGAAAAGTTTAAAATTAAAATAAACAAACAAAATAAAAACAATTTTTCCCTTACGTTGGGAAAATGATTTTTGGGGAAATTTCTGCTTTCACAAATTTTCGTGCCTTATGGGGGGGGGAAGGGGGTAAATGGTGCCCAGGCGCACACTGATGTGAACAGAAAAACCCCTCGGTTAACAGTGCCCCTCGCCAAAGGGCGGGGGTTTTTTTAAAATGGAATAATATGTGTATAACAATTAGAAAATTTGATGTGTCATTGTGAAAATGGGCACTCCCTCGCCCCCCCCCCTTGGACCCCTCCCCACCCCCGATTAACCCTATGACTTCTTGACAAGGGTGTTGCTTTTATGCCCCACAATTATTACACCCCCGCCGGTACTCCCCCCCCGTCACCCCCCATGCTCCATGCTGTCCTTCCCCCTTACCCCACAGCTGGCCCCTCCCACCCCCAGATGTCGCAAATCCAAAGGGCCGGTTTCCCAGGAATCGCAGACAGAGCCAACCCCCCTGAACCCGTCCACGAGGATTGGGGTGTCCCAAGGGGATGGCACTCAATACCTAAACTGGCAACCTTCGTCACCATGGATGTCGGGCCCCAGGAGGCTCCAAATGGGAAAACCAAAAGCCCTCCCCGTAGACAAATGACATACCTGATTTCCCCCTACAGAGGGGCCCAAAATCTGCAATCAAATTAACATCCACCCCAAACGGAACAATCCCCCAAAACACTCGCCCCCAAGTGTAGCAAATTTTGTGCTTCTTTAAAAAAGTCAAAGACGCTCCTGCAAAATACGGATCCTGGCACAACCTCGCTATTTCGAATGCTGTTTGGGTGTCCCAAAGGAGGGACAAATCACTAGAAAAATTGTTTTTTATGGGAATAGATGCATTCCCGAAGCTAACAACCTCGTCCTTCCCCCCCTTTGGGGGACAAAAACCCGCCAGGCAAATGCCAAAAACGCACACCTGACCCCTTTAAAAAACAGAAGCCGAAAATTTTCAAAGAAAGAAGAGGGTTTAAAACAACTGGAGACTAGGTTTTAACCCGGGGGGATACTATCGCCCTAAGGAATCTAGGGCACAACCCCGAAGGACAAACATCCACCAGGGCTCCCCTACCAACATTGACCTCCTTTACTTCGAGGCGAAGAACATTTTTTACAGGATGCTGAGTGTTAAACTGCTATGTCATTTCCCCAAGGGCTCAGAGGCGGTTTCACCCGGGTTTTAAAGGGCCCCAACATTGAAAAATTCCCGCATGGTGATGTTTTCGAGAGGTTGCGTTGAACTCACCAAATTTTTCCAAGTGTGCTGGCTGGCAGTGTCCAGAGGCCTTAGACCCCCTTTTTTTTGGTGCCCCACATTGCCCCCGAAAGAAGGATGGGGGAAAAAAGCCCCTTGCAGGACAACACCCTTAGGCACCCATGCCAAGGCTGCAGTAAGGATATGAGTGAGAAATACTGCAATGTTGAAACAAATTACTGTGTTTTGTGTTCAACAAGGCTGTGAAGCAGCTGCCCCCCGCAGCACGAGTATACATCAGCAAATGTCCGATGAAAAAACCTTGATCAAATTGGGGCTCTGCCCAACCCCTTTAATTATTAGAAGGGGGCGCTCTCCAAAAGTATCTAGACACTTCCCCTTCCCTCACCTTCCGAACGTTTTATAGTGTGACTTTTAAAAAATTGTTTTTTGGGGACTTTTGAAAATTTACTCGTGTGAGGGTGTGAACTGGGGGGCCCTCTCCCCCTCTCTTTCTGTCTGTCATCAAAGGGAAGTTACAGAAGCGCTCTTCATGAGTCAAAATTTTGGTTCTTGGATGATGGTACCCTAACTGGCACACAGAATCTCTCCCCAGAGGATATCAGAAAAACTAAAGCATGGGGGAAGCCTGCGCCTATCTTTAAACCCCCCATATGGGAAAAAGTTTTACCAAACGACAGATGCCAGAATAAGTGCTGTTTTTACCCGGGGAGCAGAGCATTGAGGGCAGCCAATAGCAATCTCCCTTTGTGCTCCCCTTTAGTCCAATGCCCTCGATTGATCCAGAAAAAAAAATCTTAGCCCAGGAAGGAAGGCAGGGTGAAAAACATCGATACACATGAGCCTTCTAATATCACCAGGTGCCCGTTAAACCCCAAAAATTATATTTCCCGGATGGCCGCTTTTCAGCAGTTCGAACCAAGGAATATGATTCTCTCTTTTTAGACCATGTAGAGGTTATTGAATATTTCCCTTTAAAATTGTGAGGGAAAAGTTCAAATAGGAGTAGCGGGGGTTTTAAAATAAAATGTTTCTTGCCCATCTTTTTAAAAGGGGGGTAAGTCCCCCCGGGTATTCCCCCCCCTTTTTCCCCCCCCCCGAAAAATGATAGTTTGTTGCCGGTGCTTGTTAAAGGTGGGTCTCTAGTCCCGCTATCCCTTCCCTCCCTCTTCCCCCCCAAAAAGGGGACGTGTGGGGGGGTTTGGTCAAAAAAGTAAATCCTCGACTCAGAGCCTCCCAACCTACTGAATTTCACGGGGTATATTTTTGTGGACTTTTTGGTTGAAAATTCCTTTTGACCCAAAATTAATTAGCCCCTTTTAGTCTTGATGGGTTAAAAATTTTTATAATCACCCCAAACTTTTATTTTAGGTATGTACTTATCATGGGGATGATTTCTTTAAATGTGGGTAATCTTCTACTTTACAGCTTTAAAGGACGAGAGGGGGCACCTTAAAAAAGATAGAAATTGAAAGGGAGGGAATATTTTGACCGCCAGTTTTTTACTTCTGTGCACATGTATGAAAATCAGGATGTAAAACCTCTCATGCGTGGTAAAGAACCGATTTCCCGTCTTGGGTCGATTTTTTTACGGCTATAAGAAGAGCCCGGGGGGTTGTCACCCAAAACCCGCAACCCCCCCACCCCCCCCATCTCAGCAATGCTACGATTTCAACAAACCCATGTCACCCAAAACCAGACACCCAAATTTTATATTATTTGCATTGAATTCGAAACATTTATATTTTTAATTTTTTATTTTCTTTAAAAGTAGGATCAATTTCATATTTAAATGTTTTTATATTTTATATTTTTTAAACAATAAAGTGTTTATGTTTTTCTTTTTGTTCTTTTTTTTATTAATTAAATTTTCCCGGGAGGAGCCAGCCTTGGTAATACTGTCTGAAGTTGTTTCGGGCTGATAAGTCTTCACAGTGTTTATGCACTATTTGGATTTTCGATCCCCTTTTTTACAAATGGGTTTTTCACCTATTTTTGGGTTTCAGGGGGCGTGGTGTGTGTTGTGTGGGTGTGTGTGGGGTTTTGTGTTGTGTGGTGTGTGTACTCACCTATTGTATCCCTAGTTGGGTTTCGGGGGGCGAGTGAGTTTGGCCCCGCCTCTTTACTGATCGTACTAGGTCACTCTCCTGAGCCGTAGTTTTTCATACCCCTTTCTTAAAAATATGTATGGATCCCCTGTGTGTGGTGTGTGATTTGTGCATGTGTATGTATTTTTGGGGGGTATGTTTGGTGGTGTGTATTGTGCGTGGTGAGTAAAATAAGAAAATTTCGTTCGGGATTTTTAACCCCCGGGGGTTAGTCCCCGGATAACCAAGAAATCAGTGCGTCTCGGGACTGTCTAACTTATTTCCATTGGGGGCCTCAATCTTGTCCCCCAGGATGCGGGCCCACCAGCGACTACCCCAGGGACCTATTTGCTGCTAGGGAACAGGACAAAGTGTAAGGAAACGTGTCGAAATGTTTCCCCCCGCCGGGATCGAACCCGGGGGCCCTCCTGTGTGAAGCGGGGCTTTTGCCCCAGGCCACCGGGCCACCTGATTTCCCGTATCTGTGGTGTATTTGTGGTGTGTGGTGTATTCGTGCTTGTGTCATTTTTTGAGGGTGTTGTATTTGCACGTGTACTCGGTAATTGTGGGTGCATGGGTTGCTCGTTTGCCCCTGCCCCCTTCATGAGCAATTTGGCCTCTCTCTCCCCGCTCCTGACTTATCATATAAACTTTAAGCATGTTGGTTCCCCGCCTCCACAAAATACTTTTTAGATATTTGGGAAAATCTATGACTGAAGAAATACTTCCTAACACCCTCTGACTCATTTGGTCTTCAACTTCCAATTTTGGTGACCCCTTGTTTTTTGTCCCCCTTTCTATTCCCCGCAGTATTTGTAT
>NC_069428.1:47004096-47011596 GCF_026875155.1 Cherax quadricarinatus | reverse complement strand
GTCCAGGTCTCTTTGCAGTCCTGCCTCATCCTCGTCCGATTTAATTCTTCTCATCAACTTCACGTCATCTGCGAACAGGGACACTTCAGAGTCTATTCCTTCCATCATGTCGTTCACATATATCAAAAATAGCACTGGTCCTAGAACTGACCCCTGTGGGACCCCGCTCGTAACAGGCGCCCACTGTGATACCTCTTCACGTACCATGACTCGTTGCTGCCTCCCTGTCAGGTATTCCCTTATCCATTGCAGTGCCCTTCCTTTTACGTGTGCCTGATCCTCCAGCTTCTGCACTAATCTCTTGTGGGGAACTGTGTCAAAGGCCTTCCTGCAGTCTAGGAAAACGCAATCTACCCACCCCTCTCTCTCGTGTCTTACTTTTGTTACCTTGTCATAAAACTCCAGGAGGTTTGTGATACAAGATTTGCCTTCCATGAACCCATGCTGGTTTTCATTTATAATCTTGTTCCTTGCATAAATATTTTTTTTCCTCGTCAGCCGTTTCCCACCAAAGTAGAATGAACAAAAAGAAAATTACACTCACCATCATTCGTTCAAAACCTGTACTGCACAAATGAACTTTCGAACTTCTTTAAACTGCAGGCACTATACTTACCGCAACTCAAGTCTGGCTAACTAGTTTCCCTAAATTAATTCATGAATGTTACATTACTCACACTAACAGCACGTTGAATCCCTAAAAAAAAAGTCTTCACTCACCTCGATCTCACAGTCACTCAAGCCTGCTGGATGTACACGTCTCTACGACTTAAAACCTTCACTCCCTCCTTTCATCCTTTCCTGGGGCGACTCATGCAACTCTCTTTTCCACACTAGATATGCATACCTTTGCTATTTAAGCCAAAATGACAAGTTCTGCCTATTCGGCAAGACATATATATATATATATATATATATATATATATTATATATATATATATATATATATATATATATATATATATATATATATATATATATATATATATTCTAGGTAGTAGGCTGGTAGACAGCAACCGCCCAGGGAGGTACTACCGTCCTGCAAAGTGAGTGTAAAACGAAAGCCTGTAATTGTTTGACATGATGGTAGGATTGCTTTTGTCTTTTGTCTGTCTCATAAACACGCAAGATTTCATGTACGTCTTGCTACTTCTACTTACACTTAGGTCACACAACACATACATGTACAAGCATATATATATACACCCCTCTGGGTTTTCTGCTATTTTGTTTCTAGTTCTTGTTCTTGTATATTTCCTCTTATCTCCATGGGGAAGTGGAACAGAATTCTTCCTCCGTAAGCCATGCGTGTCGTAAGAGGCGACTGAAATGCCGGGAGCAAGGGGCTAGTAACCCCTTCTCCTGTATATATTACTAAATTTGAAAGGAAAAACTTTCGTTTTTCCGTTTGGGCCACACCACCTAGGTGGGATACGGCCGGTACGTTGATAATATGCATAGTCTCTTCACAATCATATTTTATAAATCCTGTAAATACCCAAACAGCCTTAATAAACCAACCTTTGCTGTCCGAATAATAAACTTTGTAACGCAATATACATTGCTCTCAAACATGACATCACCACCACAAACATATGAAGCCCACGCTCGTCTCTACTAGGTCTACTTTCTCTTGGCTCAAAGAACCATATCGTATTTTTCTTAAGCTATGTATGGATTATGCCTTACTATTCACACTCAGATTGTCCCCTTTCCCTGACAACTCAAGGGCCCCTAAACCAAAATTTCCTAAATTTTAGACTCATCTGATTTTAAACTTCCAGTTTGCCCCTCTTGATGCTGTGCCCCTCTCTGAAACATTTGGTATTGCCCACCTTGTCAATTCCTCTCAGATTTTAAACGTATTTCAGCCCACCCTATTCCCAGTTTCCGTGCCATCAATTTGGGGTTCCTTTAATCTTTCCCATAGGAATACCACTAAGCTCCCGGATAGATTGTTGTAAACTTAACACTTTCCCCAATTTATGACGTGTTGACCGGGTTTGGGTTCCATAGGGTTTTGCATATCCAATATGAGTTGCGTAGATTTGCGTGTGTTAATGACTAATTGATGAAAAAACGTCTAAGGTTGCCGGGCCCCCATATGCTCCGCGTATTTGGTTATGTCCCCCTCAGGGGAGGGTTGTGTGGTGCGGTACTCACCTAGTGTACCACCTAGCTGTGGTTGCATGGGTCATTCCAGCTTTGGCCCCCGCCTCTTACTCTTTGCTACTAGATATCTACGGATTGCGAAAAGTTTAGGAGTTCTGGTTAGCGAAATCTGAAACCAAGACAACAGGTATAAGTGTTCGCAAAAAGCAATAAAATCCTTGGCTTCATATCAAAAAGCAAAAAATATGGGAGTCCTCAGGTTGTTCTTCAACTCTAAAACATCCCTTTGGTTGGGCCCTCATTTAATTATGCTGCACATTTTGGTCCCGTATTACAGAATGGATAAAAATTTTCTGGAAAATGTACAAAGGAGGATGACAAAGTTGACCCCATTATCAAAAACCCCCCTATGAGGATAGATGGGGGCCCTGAAACTGCCTCTCTAAAAGACGTAAAAAATTAGGGGGGTAGATTGGGGGTTTTAAAATGGAAGACGGAATAAATAAGGGGTTTAAAATAGTGTGCTGAAAATATCTAGCCTAAAAGGATCGCAGAAAATGGTTTTTAATTTAAAAAAATTCAGTTCGGAAGGATATAGGAAAGTACTGGTTTTGGGTTTAATGGGTTTTGGGGGAGAGGGGAACAAAACCCCCAAAAAACGTTATAGAGGCCAGAACTTGTTTTTATTTTAAAAAAAGGGTTTGGATAAATAATGAGAAATTGTGGGTGGGTGTGATTAGACCTGATAGTTGTGCCCCCCAGGTCGGTTGCCCTGTTCCCCCCCTTAAATCAATGTGACCTGACCTGACTAGGTGGGGGCATTGGTTAAAACCGGTAGGAGAAATTGGACCTGCCTTGCATGGGCCAGTAGGGCCCTTTTGCAGTGTTCCTTCGCTCTTATTTTCTTATGTTCTTATGACATTTTTTATACCTCTTCTTAAAGTTTTGTATGGATCCCGCTCCACTCACACTTCCGGGGTATTCCACTTCCTGTAACTCTGTCACTGAAGTACTTCCCCAACATCCCGTGATTTATTACTCTTTAACTTCCAATTGTGACCCCCTGTTTTTACGTCCACTCTGGAAAAATCCTGTCTCTGTCCACCATGTCTTCATCTCAGTATTTTTTTGTCGTTATCTATCCCCCCTATCTCCCTGTCCTCCCGTTGCGTCAGGGTTTTATTTCCCTTAACCCCTCCCGTAGGACTTGCCCCTTAGCTCTGGGGCTAGTCTTGTTCAAACCTTTGCATTTCTCTAATATCCTTACGTGCTTGCTAGGTGTGGGTTCTAAACTGGGGCTCTATATCCAATATAGGCCGACGTAAAACCCTTTTTCGTGTGGTGGGTGTGTGTGTGTGTTTTTTTTGTTTGTGTGTGTGTGTGTGGTGTGTGTTGTGTGTGGGTGGGTGGGGGGTTGGGTGTGTTGTGTGTGTTGTGTGTGTGTGGTTGTGATGTGTGTTTTTTGTGTGTTTTTGTGTGTGTGTTTTGTGTGGGGTTTTGTGTTGTGTGTTTTTTGTGTGTTGTGTGTGTGGTTGTGTGTTTTTTTTTTTTTTTTTTTTTTTTTTTTTTTTTTTTTTTTTTTTTTTTTTTTTTTTTTTTTTTTTTTTTTTTTTTTTTTGTGTGTGTGTGTGTGTGTGTGTGGTGTGTGTGGTGTGTGTGTGTAAGTGAGAGTATATTTTTCCTCAGTGTTAGGCAGATCGATTGGGTTCCATAGGTCACAGGGAAAAAATGCAAGAAAACATAGAAGTCATGATTTAATGATATACCGAAAATTCTCTCATCAAACAGGACAACCAGAAAAAAACCTGATGGCAGCTAGAAGTTTCCCGGATGCCCCACCCCTTATCCCGGAAAAGAAGGTCAGGACAGCATGGAACTACACCTGTACGTTTACAATGGCCCAAACCTCATCCGGCACTGCAAAATTAAGGGGGTGGGGCTGCAAGTTTCGGGGAGACTCAGAAGATCAATAAATTCAGCGTTGCCTCTGTTACCCAAAACCTGAACGGAAAACCGTGGTGTCAGCCAGAGAGGATGCGCAGGTTTAATCCCCCGTGAGCAGTTTGATTCTGTTCCATATAGATTGAGTCCCCACGGAGTCGGGGTTCCCAGGATTGGGATGACGGAAATCGGGATTTTCTATCGCCAGGCCCCCAGCCATATGGGGCTTCTCGTCGGGTGATACGATGTATGAATGCCAGCCTTTGGATTTTGAACGGCTTAGACTTAAATTCATTGTGAACTGGGACGAAGTGAAGAATCTGTTGGTCGAAATGTGTGTTTGTTGCCGGAGTAGAAACTGTTAAGAAGTTTCTAGAGATATGCAATAACAGTTTTATGGGCAATCTCTCTGTTGGACATTGCAGGAGCAAACATATTTTTACATACTTTTTCTTCAATGGAGCTGTCCCTGCCGTACAGTTTGAAGATCAGTTTTGTAGCTGTTATTAGTGTTGAGACCGTAAGTCTACAAAAAGAGTAAAGGCACTACTGCAGGTGGGGTTACAGACTCCTGTTAAATCACCCAGATGGTCAGGTAGAATTAACTTTACAAGTTCCTTTGATGCAGTGGAGGAGGATAAGAAAGTTGGCAAGGCAGCTGGGGAAGGTGCACGTAATCCCATCCCACCTAGCCAGACAGGAAGAGATGCTTGTATCCACTGTATGATTTAAACGGAAAAGTTCAGAACATTTTCTAACAGACTTTAGCATTGTGCCTTCAGTTACGGGTTTATGACGGCTGGGGAGCATCGCAGGTGAACATTGAGAGGGACATAGATCTGATGAATAAGTGGAAGGCATTGAGTGTATCAGCGTCCTAAATCTGGCCTTCCATCTTCATGAGGTCGGATAAACTTTTTTCCTAGAATCAGGTCGATAACGCTGGAAGCGAGAGAAGCGTCAGAGTACCGCCGGCTAGATCAATAGCTGGTGTTCCTGCAAGATGATCATTACTCGTTGAACGAGCTGTTGCTTGAAGGAAATTACTTACCGTATCGGGTAAACTCGAGTGCAAGACCTCGCAGAAAAAAGTAAAATGCCTCAAAAAAATAAATAATTAAATATATATATATTTAATATATATATATATATATATATATATATATATATATATATATATATATATATATATATATATATATATATATATATATATATAATATATTATGTACATATATATATTTATATATGTATATATATATAGGGAAGTACCACCTCTATGGCTGGAATGGGGACCCTCATCCTCAGAGAAGACAATAAACGTACCTCAGAGAAAACTCAAGGTTCTCCCCGGAGCTGTTTGAATATTTTCTTCTCCTACCACCCCCTATATGTTTATTATTCTATGTGAACATTTATTAATAAACAAAATACATTTACAGAAAAAAACATAAACATGAATACAATGGCACAATGTATCAAAGATGATGAATTTCCTCCAGCTCCTCCGAGGCTGGACGTGAGCCAAGTATGCAGCAAGCATTTCCCCTCTGGATGGCGACGCTGAGGCGCTGGAACATGAAAGTGGCTGCCCTTGGGTCCCTGGTGGTGTCGATGAGTCTGGAACCCAATTCTTTAAGGAAACGTGTGGCATTTTTTCCCCATGATCCCAAGGTCTCCGATCCCACTGGGACAAATTGATACTGTTGGCTAATGTCCCTGTACTTGCTGATCTTGTACTCCTCCCTGTGGTCAGCAGCTCCTCCCTGTCGCCCCACACTGTGACGGATATAGGTGTCAGCCAGTGTGGACACACAGGTATAGTCCCATGCTAAGAGCTTGCCATTCTTCCAAGGATAGATGGTGATCCCGTCAGGGCGGTTTGCTGGGTTGTGGGTATTGTTTGCTGCAAGTGATCGTGGCTCCCTCTCGGCAGGGCATCCAGCTGTAGCAAGGGTTCTCTTAATGATGTCGTTGACCTCGTTGTGTCTTGCATGCCAGCCCTTGGTTTTGGAACAGTTAAGACCATGTAGACCGTATTGGTCTGCTTGCACTTCGCCGCAAATACACATATATTCTGTGTGAATTGGGGCAGCAAGGCGCAGAGCCACTGCAATACGGAGGGTCTTAGGGTCGAGTCGCGTTCCCATTGCCGATATGGGAACTGTTTGGAGGAAGTCCCCGGAGTGAGGTGCACTCACAGCCTGGAGACGGGCAATCTCCCTATCTGATGTTGCAGCCCTGAGCATGTTGGCAAGCACCTTTTCAGCAATTGGGCTATCCCATCTTGACTGTTTGTGAGCCAGTGCTGCACTAGGGTTTGGTGCTGGAGCAGCAAGAGTCTCCCATTCGGTGATGGCACTGACATAGCTAGGGTCTTCTATTCCTGCTGAGTCACTGAGGGTGTCAGGAAGAATTTGTCTTATCAACTCGTTTGATGCAATGGAAGAGGATAGGAAAGCTGGTAGAGCAATCTGGGAGGATCTGCGTACTCCTAGCCCTCCAAGCCTGACCGGAAGTGAGGCTTGCAACCACTGTCCATCGTCAAGGGAAAGATTCAATACACTCTCTAGCATGGCCTTCAGGAGAGAGTCATATTCCTTGAGTTTTGGACTGCTGAAGGCTGGGGAGCATCTCAGAAAATAGATAAGTTTTGGCGTTGACAGGCACCTGGTGAGTAGGTAAAAGGCGTCGTGTGTGTCAATGTCTTTCATCCTATATATATATATATATATATATATATATATATATATATATATATATATATATATATATATATATATATATATATATATATATATATATATTTACATATATTGGAAGTCCAAGCCCCTCGCTCACAAAACCTTCTTTACCCTCTCCCTCCAACCTTTTCGAGGACGACCCCTACCCTGCCTTCCTTCCCCTACAGATTTATACGCTCTCTGTCATTCTACTTTGATCCATTCTCTCTAGATAACTAAACCACCTCAACAACCCCTCATCAGCCCTCTGACTAATACTTTTATTAACTCCACACCTTCTCCTAATTTCCACACCGAATTTTCTGCATAATATTCGCACCACACATTGCCCTTATACAGGACATCTCCACTGCTTCCAACCGCCTCCTCGCTGCAGCATTTACAACCAAAGCTTCTCACCCATATATGAGTGTTGTTACTACTATACTTTCATACATTCCCTTCTTTGCCTCTATAGATAACGTCTTTTGTCTCCACATATACCTCAATGCACCACTCACCTTTTTTCCTCCATCAATTCTATGATGAAGGAAATATATGAGAACATTAGCTTCTTCCATACTCCTCCTCCCCAATTTGATATCCAATTTTTCTTTATCTAAATCATTGGATACCCTCATCACCTTACTCTTTTCTATGTTCACTTTCAACTTTCTACCTTTACACACATTCTCAAATTCGTCCACTAACCTTTGCAATTTTT
>NC_069428.1:46971596-46999096 GCF_026875155.1 Cherax quadricarinatus | reverse complement strand
GTCATTTAGAGAGAATGGATCAAAGTAGAATGACATGGAAAGCATATAAATCTATAGGGGAAGGAAAGAGGGGTAGGGGTCGTCCTCGAAAGGGTTGGAAAGAGGGGGTAAAGGAGGTTTTTTGGGCGAGGGGCTTGGACTTCCAGCAAGCCTGCATGAGCGTGTTAGATAGGAGTGAATGGAGACGAATGATACTTGGGACCTGACGATCTGTTGGAGTGTGAGCAGGGTAATATTTAGTGAAGGGATTCAGGGAAACCGGTTATTTTCATATAGTCGGACTTGAGTCCTGGAAATGGGAAGTACAATGCCTGCACTCTAAAGGAGGGGTTTGGGATATTGGCAGTTTGGAGGGATATGCTTCTAAACTGTTGTATTCTGAGCACCTCCGCAAAAGCAGTGATAATGTGTGAGTGTGGTGAAAGAGTTGAATGATGATGAAAGTATTTTCTTTTTTGGGGATTTTCTTTCTTTTTTGGGTCACCCTGCCTCGGTGGGAGACGACCGACTTGTTGAAATATATATATATATATATATATATATATATATATATATATTATATATATATATATATATATATATATATATATATATATATCAGTCCATAGCAGGATTCAAACCTACACACTCTGCATTAGAGCACATAGGCAAACGCTGATTTAACCATCAGATAAAGCAGGAAAAATAGGCCCTAATTTCTCGGTGTGGGATTTCATTAAGGAGTCCAACATATTGACATAAGATCCTGATTCTTGACTATGTACAATTGCCTCAACTAAAAGCAAATCTAATTTGAATAACCCAAAATTGTTATTGAATCATTCTTAACAATTGCCAATTCTACAATATCCCATGAAAGCCAAAGTGACAAAGACTCTTGCTTCAGTCCAGTTTGCAAGTTCTAATGTGGCTGAAAATCTCATTCCACTCCTGTGCAGTATGTATCGAATAACTGTGTTGTGATATCCTGACATCTAGAAGTTTGCTAGTCTGTCCCTCCTCGAATAAGTTGCAACCATTGCAACCAATTCAGTAGAAGCCACCAACACTGTTGTGGAGAGTTCTTTATCAATGCTTCTAACATTCTGTGAATTTTTAAAATCTATTTGTATATTAAATCGTTTATGGGCATTTGGCAGGACAGATTAATTCTCATGTTGAAACTAGCACATTCTAGATCTGAGGTGTTACCCTAGACCCAGTTCTATGGTAAGTTTTCCTAGCTGTGTTAGATATTTTCCTAATTTCTTCATCTAGAATCTCTGGGCTGCACACTCTGTAAGGCCTCAGAAATATAGTAAGAAAAACACACCTTTTAACTCTCGTCTCGTGGCTGGAATAGTAGTGAATGTATGAGCACACATTGGTGGTCTTCCTCTATACTGTAAACTTAAACTTTCTATCAACCCAGTGTAACAACACATCTAAGAATGTGTATCAGCATTCTCAGATGTTGATACACATCTAAGAATGTTGATGCACATTCTTAGATGCGCATAAACATTCTTTCTCTACTATGAATTTAATAGATGGGACGAAAGAGTAAATATTGGTAAAAATGTATCCGGGGCCATATCATTTGGCCAAGGACGCAATATGTCACCCACATATCAGAACCATTTAGCTCTACTTGGCAGGATATCTGTCAACAGACTTGCCTTTAAAAAATACCATATATAGATTGTTCAATAGGGAAGGGAACGGATTACCCTCAGCCATTCCCTGCCTTTGGGCATAGTATTTTCTTTAAACTCAAACTTGCTGTCGACTGCATACAACTTAATTCATATACAGTATTTTTACCAGAAGGCAAAGAGAACTCATCTAATTCTTCTTCCAAGTAAGATAGTAAGTCTCGTGAACAACGCAGTGACATCAAGACTTACTCGTGCAAAATCATTAGACATGTTAACATTTTGCAATTTGTCAATGAGATCAACATTGTTTTTTATGTGGGCTTCAGAAATGTTGCCAAACAATGGAGTTAATATTTTTACCAACCATTTTGACAAGGCATATGTCGCCGATCCTACAGAGCTGATAATAGGTCTCGATGGATAACCGGGCTTATGGGCTTTAATCAAACCGTAGAAGTAAGGAAGTGTCGCAGACCTAGCCGATAATTGTTTAATTAATTCCTCATTACCTTTCAGTAAGGTTCTAAGGTGTTTATTAAACTTATTATTAACCTGATTCAATGGGTTCTTATTAAGAGGTACGTAAGTATCCCTGTCTTCTTATAAAATGTTCATTTTTCTTCTATAATGTACCTGATCCATAATAACTATCGTTTTTCCTTTGTCTGCTTTAGTAAGGTGATGTCTAGGATCTTTCTCTAATTCTTGATAAGACTTAACAAATCATTGAGGACAGTTCGGTTCCACAGGTCTGAGCAAAGCTCCATATACTATTCCTTTGCAAATGTTGAAAGTTTCAAGGAATAGATCCCCTTGTTTTTCCAGATTGCAAAAAGACTTGACAAGGTCAGCATAATTAGTGTCTCCAGTAGTAGGCACGAAGGTTAACCCATATTCCTAGTGTTGTATGTTGGTCACGGATTAATAGCGAACTCCGGGTTAGCATGCTGGCACTAACCACTTTGTACTTTAAGACTGGTGAGTTTCCAAGGAATGCAAACATTCAGTTTTCCGTTGCATTATTGGTTAGGTGCACCTCAGGGGATGATGTGCTGTGTGTGTGTGTGTGTGTGTGTGTGTGTGTGTGTGTGTGTGTGTGTGTGTGTGTGTGTGTGTACCGAAAACTATTTTTGTACCTGCTAGTCCGTTTCACTAGGGGCAGGTAAGAAACACTTGAAAAACAATCTGGATTTTCCTTCGAGAATTCAGTTAAAGCTTCAGATAAATCATATGGCATTATTATTAATTTTCAGATTCCTAAACGACTGTAAAAAAAAATCACTTACAATTAATATGTTATTCTCAGCTTGTCTCTCACCATGACTTATTTTTGCTTGTGTTTTTTTTCCGGTGTTTTTCTCAGTTGGTCGCTTCTCATCGTCTCTAGCAATTTCTGCACTGGTCTATGTCTATGTCTGTCTGTCTCTATCTGTCTCTCTCTACCTCTTTCTCTCTCTCTCTCCCACAAGAGTTCCCCCGACGTATTCCCCTCGTAATATCGGGCATTTCAGTTACTATATTTTTTTTCCTTATGGCAAAATAAAAAATGCGTTCAGAAAATACTTGAGTTGAAGCCAAGCGATTCATAGACATCAGAGCACCGGGAGGAATAATAAAAAAGGTCGTTAGCCGGAAACCTCATAATAAATGCTGCAAGGAAGGCTCGTTAGTAATAACTAATGTCTGCTGACATCCACTCAGCAGAATTGTTCCTCATAAAGGAACAATTTTTATAGAGAGAACCACAGCAGTGTAATTTATTGTGTGTTCTCTCCAGCACCTGTGACGACGCTAACACTTGTGATGCTCACACACACACACACACACACACACACACACACACATACACACACACACACACACACACACACACACAACACATACACACACACACACACACACACACACACACACACACACACACACACACACACACACACACACACACACACACACACACACACACACACACACACACACACACACACACACACATACACACACACACACACACACACACACACACACACACCCGGTGCTGTTTCTTGTACATATAAGTAAATGACGTAATAATAATAATCTTTATTTCTACAAGTACATGTACAGTGTATACAAACCCAGCTGTATGATCTACTGTGTAGATCCTGTAGATCATTTCGGGCAAATTAGGTCAATTTTGTCCTCAGGATGCGACCCACACCTATTTTAGTGCTAGGTGAACAAGAACAACAAGGACCTCACTGTGTGAGTAGTGTGCTAGCAACCGAGCTACGGGACACGGAAGGGATACATTCAGAGGTGTCCCTTGCTCGTAGACGATGTGAAACTAATAGAGAATACGAGGATCAGGTAAGCCTACAAGGAGATCTGGACAGGCTACAAGCCTGTTGCGGCAAATGGCTCCTGGAGTTTATCCCCACCAAATGCAAAGTCATGAAGCTTTGGGAAGGACAAAGAAGACCGCAGATGGAGTACAGGCTACGAGGCCAAAGACTGCAAAACTAACTCAATGAAATGGATCTTGAGGTGAGCATCATACCGAGCATCTCCCTGAGGCATACATCAGCCTAATAGCCACTGCAGCATATGGGCACCTAGCAAACTTAACAACAGCATTTCGACATCTAAGTAATGAGTCATTCAAGTCACTGTACACCATGTTCGTCAGGCCAATATTAGAGAACAAAAAACCAGAATGGAACCCACACCTCGTGAAACACGTCAAGAATTTGGATAAAGTGCAAATGTTTGCAACAACACTAGTCTTGGAGCTCATTGGTATGTTCTATGAGAATGGATAACGACGTATAAAATATTGAGAGGAATTGATAAGGTGAATAGGGCCAGAATGCTTCAGAGATGGGACACAGGAACAAGGGGACACAACTGGAAGTTAACAACTCAGATGAGTCATAGGGATGTTAGGAAGTCTTTGTTCACCCTTAGAGTTGTCAGGGAATCGGAACAGTCTGGAGGGTGAAATAGTGGAGGCAGGATCCACCCGGAAGCTGCACGTCAAGTCATGAAAACTATTTATTTCCACTCGCTCCTATCTAACACACTCACGCACGCTTGCTGGAATTCCAGTCCAAACCCCTCTTACGAAACATCTCCTTTACCCCCTCCCTCTAACCTTTCTTAGGCTGACCCGTACCCTGCCTTCCTTCTACTACAGGTTTATATACCCTCAAAGTCATTCTTTTTTGTTCCATCCTCTCTAAATTTCAAACCACCTGCATCTCCTTCTAATCTCCAAACTACTGATTTTCTACATTATATTCACACTGCACAATGCTCTCAGATACATCTCCACTGCCTCCAGACTTCTTATTGTTGCAACATTCACCACCCATGCTTCACACCCACTATACTCTCATACATTCACCTCGTTGATTCCATGGATAACGTTCTTTGTCTCCACAGACTCCTCACTGCTCCATTCCTTTTATTTCCCTTCATCAATTCTATGATTCACCTTGTCTTTCATAAACCCATCTGCTGACAAGTCCACTCCTAGATATCTGAATACATTCACTTCTTCCATACTCCCTCGAAGCTGATATCCCATCTTTCATTACCTAAATTTTTTTATCCTCATCACCTTGCTCTTTCATACGTTCACTTTTAATTTCCTTCTTTCACATACCTTACCAAAATCGTTCACCAACCTCTGCTGCTTCTCCTGAGAATCTCCCAAAAGCACAGTGTCATCAGCAAAAAGCAACTGTAATAACTCTCACTTTGTGTTAGATTCTTTATCTCATAATCCCAAACCTCTTGCTAACACCCGAGCATTCACTTACAACCCAATCTGTAAATATATTGATCAACTATAGTGACATCAAGCATCCCTGTCTAGAGCCTACTTTCTCTGGGGAGTAATCTCCCTTTGTCCTACATACTCTAGCCTCACTATCCTCGTAAAAACTCTTAACTGTTTTAATTAACCTACCACTTATTCCATACTATGGCACATTGCTCTCCTATTTGCCCTGTCATATGCCTTTCCGAAATCCATATCTAAATAATGTTAACCTATATACTTCACTATAAACACTTTGTCTACACACCCCGTACCCTCCCTAAAGCCTCTTTGTTCATTTGCAATCCTGCTCTCCGTCTTACTCCTATCTTCATCAACATTTAACTGTTTCTCCAAATATTCCCTCCATCTTCCCTATACTTCCAACTCTCCATCCAATAACTCATATTTTTAACTGTCAAATCCATTCGTTCACTAGGCTTTCTTAACTTATTAATCTCACTCCAAAACTTGTTCTTATTCTTAGCAAAATTTATTGGTTGTATCTCATCCACTCTCTAATTCCTCACCTTTTACATTTCTCTCTTTACCTCATATTTCCTCCCGCACTCACTTCTCTGTAACTCACACTTCTGCTGAACTCTCTAACATTATATTTTTAAAGCTATCCTATACCTTTTCACCCTCATTTCCTATACCTTTTCACCCTCATTTCCTATACCTTTTCACCCTCATTTCCTATACCTTTTCACCCTCATTTCCTATACCTTTTCACCCTCATTTCCTATACCTTTTCACCCTCATTTCCTATACCTTTTCACCCTCATTTCCTATACTCTAGCCCACCTTTCTTCCAACAGGTGTTTAAATTTTACCCTGTCTGAATCTATATAAATAAATGAATACATATATATGTATATATATATACACTGCACTAGCCAAGGAGTCGAACCCATGCTGTTTTGGCCCACCTCATGGTGAGAGAAAACACATGGCGCTTTAGACCACTAGACCACACAATCCTTAACAATGGTGCATCCAGCCAAGCTAGATGTTGTACCCACCATCGAAGGACATACGGTGGTTACCTGGAGTTTACCTGGAGAGAGTTCTGGGGTCAACGCCCCCGCGACACGGTCTGTGACAAGGCCTCCTGGTGGATCAGAGCCTGATCAATCAGGCTGTTACTGCTGGCTGCACGCAATCCAACGTACGAGCCACAGCCCGGCTGGTCAGGTAACGACTTTAGGTGCTTGTCCAGTGATTTAGGTGCTTGTCCAGCTTGAAGACTGTCAGAGGTCTATTGGTAATCCCCCTTATGTATGCTGGGAGGCAGTTGAACAGTCTCGGGCCCCTGACACTTATTATATTGTCTCTTAACGTGCTAGTGACACCCATGCTTTTCATTGGGGGGATGTTGCATCGTCTGCCAAGTCTTTTGCTTTCGTTGTGAGTGATTTTCGTGTGCAAGTTCGGTACTAGTCCCTCTAGGATTTTCCAGGTGTATATAATCATGTATCTCTCCCGCCTTCGTTCCAGGGAATACAGGTTCAGGAACTTCAAGCGCTCCCAGTAATTGAGGTGTTTTATCTCCGTTATGCGAGCTGTGAAGGTTCTCTGTACATTTTCTAGGTCAGCAATTTCACCTTCCTTGAAAGGTGCTGTTAGTGTGCAGCAATATTCCAGCCTAGATAGGACAAGTGAGCTGAAGAGTGCCATCATGGGCTTGGCATCCCTAGTTTTGAAGGTTCTCATTATCCATCCTGTCATTTTTCTAGCAGCTGCGACTGATACAATGTTATGGTCCTTGAAGGTGAGATCCTCCGACATGATCACTCCCAGGGCTTTGACGTTGGTTTTTCGCTCTATTTTGTGGCCGGAATTTGTTTTGTACTCTGATGAAGTTTTAATTTCCTCGTGTTTACCATATCGGAGTAATTGAAATTTCTCATCGTTGAACTTCATATTGTTTTCTGCAGCCCATTGAAAGATTTGGTTGACGTCCGCCTGGAGCCTTGCAGTGTCTGTAATGGAGTGTGCAGATTCGGATGTCATCTGGTGTGGACTCCTCTGAGCTAATTTCTTTCTACCCCGTTTGTGTACTAGCTCAACAAGCAGTATATTATATTACTGCACCCAGGGAACAACTGGATGCGCCATTGTTAAAGATTGTGTAGTCTAGTGGTCTAAAGATTCATGCGTTTTCTCTCACCATGAGGCGGGCCAAACAGCATGGGTTTGACTCCTTGGCTAGCGCAGTGTTGTTATTGATCAATGCTACGTATATATATAAATATACATATATATATATATATATATATATATATATATATATATATATATATATATATATATATATATATATATATATATACATAAATTATATATATATATATATATATATATATATATATATATATATATATATATATATATATATATATATATATATATATATATATATATTGAGTGAGTGTGTGAGTGTATAGGAACCTTTGAACCAAATGAGAGAGTAGTTGTGGTAAGGGTCCTAAATGCTAAAGTAGGAGAAACGTGGAAGGTAATTTTAGGGTGCCAGGTGTAAATGATAATGTGGGGCTCTTTGATTGAACTTTGTGTAGAAAGGGGTTTGGTTATAGGTAATACATATTTTAAGATAAAGGAAGATATAAACTATACAAGATATGATATAGAGCATAATGACAATAGTTTGATGGACTACGTATTGGTAGATTAAAGATTGTTAAGTAGACTTACTTCAAGATGTACGTGTTTATAGAGGGTCCACAGATATATCAGATCACTTTTTAGTTGTCGCTACAGCGAGAGTAAAAGGTAGATGGGATACAAGGAAAATGGAAGCAACACATAGGAGAGAGGTAAAATTTTATAAGCTAAAGGAGGCAGTTAGGGAAAGATATAAACAACTGTTGGAGGGTAGATGGGCTAGTAAGAGTATAGGCAATGAGGTTGAAGATGTATGGGCTAGGTTTATGAACGTAGTGCTAGAGTGTTCAACAGATGTTTGTGGTTACATGAATGTGGGTGCAGGAGGGAAGAAGAGCGATTGATGAAATGTTGATGTAAAGAGCGTAGTAGTAGAGAAAAAGTTAGCATATGAGAGTTTTTTACAAAGAAGAAGTGGTGCAATTAGGGAGGAGTTTATGAAGAGAAAAAGAGAAGTTACGAGAATGGTGAGGCAATGTAAAAAGAGACCAAATGAAAGAGTGGGTGGGTGAGATGCTATCAACAAATTTTTGTTGAAAATAAGAAAAAGTTTTGGAGTGAGATTAATAAGTTGAGGAAGCCTAGGAAACGAATGGATTTGACAGTTAAAAATAGGAGAGTAGAGTTATTAAATGGAGAGTTAAAGTTATCGGGAAGATGGAGGGAATATTTTGAGGAATTGTTTAATGTTGATGAAAATAGGGAAGCTGTGATTTCGTGTATAGGTCAAGGAGCTGTGAGTGTAAGGGAAGTTCGTGAGGCAGTGTGTAGAATGAAAGGTGGTAAGGTAACTGGGAGTGATGGAATAAAGATAGAAATGTTGAAAGCAGGTGAGGATATAGTTTGTGATGTAGTTCAGCGGGGCTTGTGAGGTCTCTAAGGAGACCTAATTATATGGTCACCTTGCCTTGGCAAGTGGCTAAGCAGCCACTCCTTTTCGGCTTAAGTCTCAGCTCCTTTGTTCGTCAATGGCGTCAGGTCGTACACGTGGTGCACACCCAATTGGTGGGGTGCTTGGACCATCATATAAGCCCAAGGAACAGCTGAGCAAGGGAGATTCGTGCGGAGCTTTGGCCTGGGTGCAGAGCTCTGAGCACAGAGACTTCGAGAGAGCTCTGGCCAGTGGGCAGAGCTCGGGAGAAGGCTGCTGGAGAGTCGAGCAGAGCTCTGGCCTGTGAGCAGAGCTGAGCTGGAGAGTCTCGGGAGGAGACTGTTGGAGACATTGGGAACTGGCTTGGAGCAGTAAGCGTGCTGTATAGGTCTTGGGACCTGTGGCTTAGTTCCTTTGGTAAACTGTCCTCTGAACTATATTGTAAGTTATATTCTGTTTTGTCAAGTTGATTGTATTCCCTGTCTCACTGCTTATACATACCACCCCATTATCTAAACACAATAATGTACTCCTGTTCCCAAATATATTATTGTACAAAGACTTAATAATAAACTGTGTTTGAGAAGAATAGTAATATTCACTGTCCCCGTTATTTGCTCTTTTCTTCATTTATTCATTATTTTATTTCAAGTAGTGAGAGGTGAGTAGTGTGGTGGGTAGAGTAATGAGAGGTGAATATGTAGTCACCAGTGACCTCACATTGCTTACCTCCGCCTCGACTCACCTCTCGCCCACCTCTCCTGCCAACTCCCTCACCTTACTCCCATATTACCCCTTACATTCCATACCCCCCTACATGACAAGTTTTCTTAGCGGTGGTAGTTCTTATTTTTATAGTAGGAACCAGTCCCATGTGCCTTATTTTTGACTGCTCGGTTATACTTATGTTATGCTATCATTTTTTTTTTTTGTGTGTAAAGCTAAAGTAAATATCTGTGTGATATTATAATCCTATTGACCTTAACTGACCTTTTTTTGACGGTGGGTCTGAATAGCTGTTTGGGTGTAATATTATATTTGGTGGAGTTGGTTGTTGGTTTGGGATAAATGGTGGAGAATATCAGTATTTGTGGTAAGCAATTACTGGCCGAAATTGAATATTTACAGAGGAATGAGAAGTCACCCAGCCCGCCTTGGAAGACTCACCCACAACTGTCACCCATTGAAGAGTTGCCTATGATTGCTATCCACCTGATGTGCCCAGTCACCCAGCTGAAGTGCCCCAGTAGATGTATTGCTGCCCTGGTCTGTCATCCAGTGTAGTGGGTGTCTGCATCACCCAGCCTCTGTGACCATCACCCGCGGACCTCCAGTTACCCGCAGTTGCCAGGATAGGTGACCTCACCTGCTGTTGATGACCTGAAGTGACCTCACCTCACCTCGAGCAACTGACCATAGCCTGCTACTGCTGATGTCGACTGCTGTGATGCTGTCTGCGATGCTGTAGCCGTGCTGGGATGCTGTGGCCGTGCTGGGATGCCGTAGCCGTGCTGCGATGCTGTGGCCGTGCTGTGTGCTACTGTGATACGGCCATGCTGTGATGTTGAGATGCTGCGGCCGTGCTCTGATGCTGAGATGCTGGGACCGTGCTGCGATGCTGTAGCCGTGCTGCGATGCTGTGGCCGTGCTGTGTGCTGCTGTGATATGGCCGTGCTGTGATGATGGATATGCTGTGGCCGTGCTGTGATGCTGCGATGCTGCCTAGCTCAAGAGGAGGAGATGGCGGTGATGCTGCAGTGGTGTGTGAGGGATTCTGGCTGGTGTGCCAGGACAGGAGAATCTACTATGAAGGAGTTGCCATCTTTGGAGATGTGGAAGGATGTGAGCCGCGGAGATGCACTCTAGCTGCTGGGACCAGCCTGCTTTCAAGGGCGGTATGAAGGTGTATCCTGCCTTGCTGGTCGACCTGTAGGACCGGTATGCGAGGATGCCCTGCCAGCCATGAGAGACAATTAAGAGTGTGAGATGTCCCCAGCCTACTTTGACTTGCCAGAAGTGTTAGTGTTACCTGTGTGAAATAAGGTGACCTTTAATACGGTCCAGTGATCATGGTCGCCTTGTTTTATGAGGCCAGTGAATCCTAGTAGTGGCATAGGATAATGGAGGGTCTTAGCTGCGATGCCTGCCCTGTCTCGATTTTCAGATGTTGTAGTGTGCATGTGAAGTGTGCCGAAAATGCGACCTTGGTGGTCGTGAAGTGGTCCAGTTGCAGTTACTTGAAAGAATGCAACCCATTGGAGCAGTTTTCCACGCCAAAGAAGCCTAGAGAGGTTTGGCCCAATGGTTAACGTGCAAGGGTGACTAGCATTGGCTAGAGCATTTCTAGTAGAAGTAAGGAAGGCACTGGAGCCCGATATTTAGGTTTAAGGAGAAATGAAGGGTAAGGAGGCTTTGCACCAGAGAGCAACTATTATGCTGGCCAACTGCCAGGTGTACTGATTACGCTGCCTTATGGGAGTTGAGGAGGTTCAGGGAAATATATGTAGTTGAATTATTTTTTATTATGCAATGTTTAATTTTGTCTTTGTATTGTAATAGAATTAAGGGGTTAGGATTAAAATAGTCTAATAACTTAGGACAAATTGTCCTAGTTCTCAGTTATTTTAAACTGGGGGAGAAAGGGGGATGTGATGTAGTTCAGCAGGGCTTGTGAGGTCTCTAGGGAGACCTAATTGTATGGTCACCTTGCCTTGGCAAGTGGCTAAGCAGCCACTCCTTTTCGGCTTAAGTCTCAGCTCCTTTGTTCGTCACTGGTGTCAGATCTCGGCGTCAGGTCGTACACGTGGTGCACACCCAATTGGGGGGGCTGCTTGGACCATCATATAAGCCCAAGGAACAGCTGAGCAAGGGAGATTCATGCGGAGCTCTGGCCTGGGTGCAGAGCTCTGAGCACAGAGACTTCGAAAGGAGCTCTGGCCGGTAGACAGAGCTCGGGAGAAGGCTGCTGGAGAGTCGAGCAGAGCTCTGGCCTGTGAGCAGAGCTGAGCTGGAGAGTCTCGGGAGGAGACTGTTGGAGACATTGGGCAGAGCACTGGCTTGGAGCAGTACTCGTGCTGTATAGGTCTTGGGACCTGTGGCTTAGTTCCTTTGGGGAACTGTCCTCTGAACTATATTGCAAGTTATATTCTGTTTCGTCAAGTTGATTGTATTCCCTGTCTCACAGCTTATACATACCACCCCATTTATCTAAACACAATAATGTACTCCTGTTCCCAAATATATTATTGTACAAAGACTTAATAATAAACTGTGTTTGAGAAGAACAGTAATATTCACTGTCCCCATTATTTGCTCTTTTCTTCATTTATTCATTATTTTATTTCAAGTAGTGAGAGGTGAGTAGTGTGGTGGGTAGAGTAATGAGAGGTGAATATGTAGTCACCAGTGACCTCACATTGCTTACCTCCGCCTCGATTCACCTCTCGCCCACCTCTCCTGCCAACTCCCTCACCTTACTCCCATATTACCCCTTAAATTCCATACCCTCCTACATGACAAGTTTTGGAGAGATTGGTGCTTTTATTTAATAAATGTGTCGAAGAGGGTAAGGTACCTAGGGATTGGCAGAGAGCATTCATAGTTTCTTTGAATAAAGGCAAAGGGACAAAAGAGAGTGCAAAAATTATAGGGGAATAAGTCTGTTGAGTATACCTGGTAAAGTGTATGGTAGAGCTATAGTTGAAAGAATTAAGAGTAAGGAGGAGAGTTGGATAGCAGATGAACAAAGAGGCTTTAGGAAATGTAGGGGGTGTGTAGACCACGTGTTTACAGTGAAATTTATAGGTGAACAGTATTTAGATAACGGTAGAGAGGTTTTTGTTTCATTTATGGATTTGGAAAAGGTGTATGACAGGGTGGATAGTAGGGGGAGGGGGAGGGCAATGTTGGAGATGTATGGAATAGGAGGTAGGTTAATGAAAGCTGTGAAGAGTTTTTATGAGGATAGTGAGGCTCAGGTTAGAGTATGTAGGAGAGAGGGAGATTATTTCCCAGTGAAAGTAGGCCATAGACAATGATGTGTGATGTCACCATTGGTGTTCAATATATTTATAGATGGAGTTGAGAGAGAAGTGAATGCTCGGGTGTTGGCAAGAGGAGTGGAGTTAAAAGTTAAAGAATCTAACACATAGTGAAAGTTGTCACAGTTGCTTTTGATGTTGACACTGTGCTTTTGGGAGATTTTGAAAAGAAGTTTCAAAGGTTAGTTGATGAGTTTGGTAGGGTATGTAAAAGAAGAAAATTAAAAGTGAATATAGGAAAGAGTAAGGTGATTAGGATAGCAAAAAAAATTAGGTAACGAAAGATTGGATATCAGATTGGAGGGAGAGAGTATGGAGGAGGTGAATGTATTCAGATATTTAGGAGTGGATGTGTCAGCAGATGAATCTATGAAGGATGAGGTGAATCATAGATCTGATGAGAGGGAAAAGAGTGAGTGATGCACGGAGGAATCTGTGGAGATAAAAAAAATTTATCCTTAGAAACAATGAGGGGAATATATGAGAGTATAGTTATACCAATGTTGTTATATGGGTGTGAAGCATGAGTGATGAATGTTTGCAACAAGAAGAAGGCTACAAGCAGTGGAGATGTCATGTCTGAGGGCAATGTGTGGTGTGAATACATAGCGCAGAGTTTTCATAGTTTTGAAATTAGGATGAGGTGCGGGATTACCAAAACTATTATCCAGAGGGCTGAAGAGGGGTTATTGAGGTGGTTCGGACAAATAGAAACGTTGAAACAAAATTGAATGACTTTGAGAGTGTATAAATCTGTAGTGGAAGTTCGTAAAGGAGGTTTTGTGTGCGAGGGGCTTGGACTTCCAGGAAGCGTGTGTGAACATGTTAGGAGCAAATAGAGACAAATGATTTTTAGGACTTGACGTGCTGTTGGAGTGTGAGCAAAGTAACATTTATGAAGGGGTTCAGGGAAACCGGCAGGCCGCACTTGAGTCCTGGAGATGGGAAGTACAGTGCCTGCACTCTGAAGGAGGGGTGTTAATGTTGCAGTTTTATAACTGTAGTGTAAAGCACCCTTCTGGCAAGACAGTGATGGAGTGAATGATGATGAAAGTTTTTCTTTTTCGGGCCACCCTGCCTTGGTGGGAATCGGCCAATGTGCTAATAAAAAAATAAATAATAATTTTTACATTAACATAATAAAAAAAAAAATATCTTTAAACGTAAAAGAAAAATTTTTAAAAAAGGGACTTAATTTTAAATCACTTCTTGCAAATTTTGACTTTTTTTTCCCTTTTCGGCATGATGCAAACACCACACCACACACACAAAACAAACCCCAACAACCACACACACACACAACAACACAAAACACACACACACACACACACACAACACACACAAAACATAATACTTTAAGCAGAGGTATGATAAAGCTCACGGCTCGGGGGAAAAGGGTGACCTAGTAGCGATCTGAAGAGGGGGGCCGGGAGCTCGGACCGACCCCCCAACCTCAACTAGGTGAGTAAAATAGGTGAGACACCACAACAAGTACCAACATGTAAGGGACCTACGAGAGAGAGGAGAGGATGAACCAGAAAGAAGGAAATTTAGTATTCCCCTTTGAGTAGTGAGTATTGGTACATCACATATTAAAAACCCCTTGGGGGCCGCGATCATGGGGTTTTTAAGCTTCGAATACACAGTAAGCTACAAGTAGAGGGGAAGGGGGGAAAGGCCGGGCGAATGAACCAAACTAAAAGAAAGGGATACAGGGGAATGAGGAATTTCCCAAAGGGGGGTTCGTGGGACAGAAAACGGGCCCAGAGTAACCAGTTAATGAGATAGGGAATATGTAACCCCCAGTGCAAGAGGCGAGGAGGGGTTTGTACCCTTTTGGTAACGGAAAAAAAAAAACCCCAGGATGAGCCCATGGTTCCCCCAAAGGTGCAGGGGAGCAAAAACCAAGTTGCTGGGGAATGAAAATATAGAGGCAAAGGCCCAAAACAAGGAGGGCGTCGTAGGCCAGAAATGAAATGCCAGAAAAGAAGGGAGGCCCAACGACAATATGAAAAGAATACAGCGAAAGCCAAATTGACCCGAAGCTTTATACAGCCCATCAGGAGGAAAAAAAACAGTAAAGGACTAGGAAAATCAGGCTAAGGAGGAGGAGGAAAGGAAAAAAAAATGACAGTGAAGTAGGGAAAAGAACTCAACAAAGATTCAAAGAAGTGTTCACAAGGAGACAAAAAGGGGCTCCAGAAAGACGAGGGGGTGGGGGTACACCCCCAAAGTGCTTACACAGTCACACAACCCGAGGGAAGTAAAGAGGTTTGAGGAGCTAGTTTCCCTAAAAGGCAATGGGGCCCGGAAACTCTCTCATGGGTCCTGGAGAGGGAATAGAGGCGCTTGTGTACCCCCAACAACAATATCAACACATCTATCGAAACAGGGATTTCCGAGGCATGGAAGACGCAAATGTAGTCCCAACTTTAAAAAAGGAGACGACATAAACACCTAAACACAACCAGTGCATGACTTTTATAGTATGAAAATTGGAGAAAAAAAAAAAAAAGGGGGAAAAAAAAAAAAATTTTTTAAAAATTTATAAAAACCAAGGAGATGTTGGGACACATAAAAAGGAAGGGGGGGGTTTGCATTTTCGGACGAAAACATTTTTAAAACCCAAGGATTTTGAAAAAAGGGACAAACAGGGGAAAAAGAGAAAAGGGGAAGGGGGTCTTTCGGGGAAGAAGCTTTATCAGTTCTCGAGGTTAGTGAACCCGGACCAGCGGGGGGGACAGGGGCCTAAAGGGGGGGCGGATATTTGGAAGACAGCGGGAAGGTAAATCCCAGGTCCGTTTTAAGCATGAATTGATGAGGAAGAAAATTTTATTTCGAAAAAAGAAGAACTACCCAAAGGGAGGGGGGCTTAGACCCGGTCCGCAATTGGGTCCTGGAGTTCAACCCCCCAAGTGCAAAGTCTGAAAATTGGGGAAGGGGAAAGAAAACTGGGAGACAGAATACATTTGGGGGGCAGAGACTACAACCTCACCAAGGAAAAAGATTTGGGGGGGGTATAAAACACCCGGACATCTGAAGCGCACATCAACCCAAAAAAAACTGCTGCAGCATATCGACGCCTATCAAACCCCAGAACAGCATTCCACATCTTAATGGGAATCCTTCAGGGGCCCCGTACCCGTGTACGTTAGGCCCTATTGGGGAAAGGGGGCCCCCGTTGGAAACCCACCCGCCAAGCACGAAAAAACTAGAGAAAGTGCCAAGGTTTGCAAAAAGACTAGTCCCAGAGTAAGAGGTTTTTTCCTACAGGAGAGGTTTAAAAAAAATCACCCGACACTGTAGGACAGGAAGATAGGGGACATGATAACGACATACAAAAAAACTAAGGAAATTTAAAGGGGGACAAGGACAGGATGTTCCAGGATTGACACAGCAACAAGGGGACACAGTTGGGGAAATTGAAGACACAGTGAAACACAGGGATGTTAGGAAACATTTTTTCAGCCATCCATGCGCGAGTCAAACTTTAGTGCTCCAGGGCTGGAGGAACCTGGTGGGAAGATCGGGAGTTAGAGCTCACAAAAATGAGGAAGAGTGGGGGAGGAACAAAGCTAGCAGAGCCTCGCAGGGTAATGGAGAGAGGATAGCTGAAGAGAGCAGGAAGTGGGACTACAAGTCTTAGCAGCAGAATATAAAAAAATGGCTAGAAGAGGAGCTAAAAAAACCTGAAACAGACTAGAGTGACAGAGAGGACAAGTACAGACAATGACATCAGAACTTCTATACCATCCCATAAGGGGCATTAGGGATTCAGGAAAAGAATGAGTACAGGAAGACCAAATGAGAAGCCTGAAGACAATGAAGGAGACATGACATATGCAGAGACTCTAACAGTCAACTACAGTGGCAGGGAACAACTGAGCAGGGAAGACAGTCCACTGAGCATATGGGCTGCAGCAAGGGCAAGGGTTGAAGGAAGGAACATTTCGATGGAAGGAGCTAAAACACCTCAGAGGACACAAAGAGAGACACAGTGAGAGGAGGAGAGGGAGAGGTCAGTGTTTGTCTACGGGCTCCAATAAGTCGAAGGGGAGACCTACGATGAAAGAAACCAGGGGAAGAAGAAAGCGATTGACGGTATCATGAAAGCATCAGGTGCAAATTTTTGGAGAATTGGGTGGTTTGCAAGTGGAAGGAGACGGCCTGTCAAAGTAATCTTCACTGCAGAATCGGCTCAAACCAGGGTCCTGCAGGAGACAGCATGGCTGAGGGACGAACCAGAGTACCAGAGAGTTTATCTAGATTGCAACAGAATACAGGAGGAAAGGACGATACTGAGAGAGAGGGTACAAAGATGAAAGGAGGAACAGGACGCATCGATGAAGGCGAGCAGAACCCAGACTCAGATGGAAGGACAAATACACCCTAGAGAGACACCCGCAGAAGGACTCCAACCACAACAACCCAGAAGCAACTGAATAATCTAAACCAAAACCTGCACACTGTTCCCTCTACCACCACCCCCATCATAAACCCCACCCCTACATACAGCTGCCCCTATGGACACCTGGCCTCCACCCCCCCACCACAAACCCACCCACCACCATGAACAACCCCAACGCAACTGGACAAGCTCAACCAAAACCTGCACATTGTTACCCTCTGCCCTCACATCCCCTAATCCCAAACCCCACCCACACCACACAAACCCCCATAGCTCCCTCCCAGGCTAACCACTCCCCCAACCCCAATATTCTCCCAGGACCACCATGAGAGACAAGAAGTTGAAAGGTGTGGTACCAGAACGCAGATGGTATAGCAAATAAATTACGAGGAGTGGCATGAAAAGAATCCAACGAGAAGTCCCCACACATCATAGCAATCACAGAAATGAAACTCACTGAGACAATAACAGAATACAGTCCTCCCACGGGTATATCAGATCCTGAGGAAAATAGAAGAGCATTAGGGGAAGGAGGGATTTGGCACTGCGATAAAAAACCGATGGAGTTTGAGGAAAAGAAGGCATGGGCGAGACTGGAGAAAGGGAATACATAGTAGGTTACTATTCCTATCTGGGGAACATAAGGTAGCGATTGCATAGATATAACCCCCCACAGAACTGCAGGAGGACAAGAGAGGAGTATGATTGAAACAACCAGTGATGGTGACACACTGGCTGAGGTGGCATGAAGAGGCTCACTCGTGTAAGCAAAGTTACCGATTATGGGTGTTTCCACTACAGGGAAATCGATTGGGAAAAACCTGAGCCTCATGGGGTCCCGAAACCATGGAGAGCCAAGAGATGGATTTGGTTCTGGGAAAACCTCATGCAATAACACATCCATGGACCACTACCCAGAGAGAGAGATAAGATGAACCAGCAAGACTGGAACCTTGTGTTTCACCCTTAGTAGTTCAACATTGATGACATCACAAGGAGAGGCCTCGGAGCTAGTGACCACATATCATGAGTTTTTTGAATACATAGAGTTACAAGTGGAGAGGGTAACAGGAGTCGAATGGGAAAAGCCAAACTAGAAAAAGGGGGACTACACAAGTCTGAGGAAAAAACATCCCGTGGGAGTTTTCAGTGGGACAGAGACATGGTAGAAAGTCAGTAAATGAAATGATGGAATATGTAACAAACAAAATGCAAGAAGGTAAGAAAAGGTTGGTTCCCAATGGCAACACAAACAGTGGGAAGACCAAAGCGAGTCCTTGGTTTTACCTAAAGGTGGCAGGAGGCAAAAAACTAAGTGCAAGGTTGACTTAGAATGTAGCGAGAGATGGTAAGAACCAAAGGTACAAAGGACCTCCGGAAAAACATAGGAGACAGTCGAAGAGCCAGAACGATGATATCAGCTCCTGATAGCGAGGGAGGCCCAGCGACAGTAACGAAAATGACATAGCATCGAAAGTCAAGTCAGACCCAAAACTGCTGTTTTAGCCTCATTGGAGAAAGACAACAGTCAATGACCAGGTGATCAGCTGAGAAAAGACGTGGGGTCTCACAAGAAACGATCAAGCGGTATGCGCGGAGCTCAACACCGAGATTTAAGGAAACATTCACAGTGAAGACAGAAGGACTCTGGAAAGACAGGACAGAGGGGGAACACAAACAGGGAATACACCAACAAGTCTGGATGACATACACACAACTGAGAGGAGGAGGTGAAGAAGCTGCTCAGTTGAAACCTTGAAACCTCAAAGGCAATGAACCGGATTACATCTCCCTTTGGGTCATCAGGAGGGAGGATATATAGTATGTTGTGGCCATAACCACAAACTTCAACACATCCTTGAAAAACTGGGCAACTACCTCAGGTATGGAAACCCGCAAAATGTAGTTCCCATTTTAAAAAAAGAGACAGAAAGAGCCTAAATTACAGACCATGTCACTGCCGTTAATATTATGCCAAGACCATGGAGAAGATTTATCAGGAGGAGAGTGGTGGAGCACCTGGAGTGGAACAAGATAATAAACACAAACCAGCATCGATTTATGGAAGGCAAAGTCTTTGCCCACAAACCTTCTGGAGTTTTGTTGACAAAGTTACCAGAAGTAAGACCAGACGCAGGGTGGGTTGATTGCATTTTTCTTGGACTTCAGAAGGCCTTTGGACACAGTTCCTCACAAGAGATGAGTGCAGAAACTTAAGAGGATCAGATGCCTATAACAGGAAGGGCACTGCAATGGAATCAGAGAATGCCTGACAGGGAGGCAATAACGAGTCATGGTACGGGATTGCGGTACCCACACAGTGGGGCACCTGTGATGACGAGTGGGGTCCCACAGGGGTCCGGTCTAGTCCAGTGCTATTTTTTGTTATATGTAAGACGTGATGGAAGGGATAGACTCAGAGGTGTCCCTTTTCACGAGATGATGTGAGTTAATGAGGAGAATTAAATCAATGAGACCCAGGCAGGACTTCAAAGAAGACCTTGACAGGCTGGACATGTGGTCGGGCAAAACTGGCTTCTTAATTCAAACTCTGCTAAATGCAAAAGTTATGAAATAAGAGAAGGGCAAAGAAGACCGCAGACAGAGTAATAGACTCGTAGCCAAATACTGCTCCTCGTTCAAGGAGAAAGATCTTGGGTGACCATAACACCAGCATGTCTCCGGAGGCACAACATCATCCAGATAACTTCTGCACGCATATGGGGCGCCTGGCAAGCTTGAGAATGGCGTTCCCGGATTCCTTAGTAAGGAATCGTTCAAACACTTTGACACTTGTGTACAATCAGCCTATACGGAGTAATGCGCACAGTTTGGAATCCCACACCTGGTCCAAGCACGTCAAGAAATTACAGAATGTGCAAAGTTTGCACAGCTAGTTCCAGAGCTCAAGGTTATATCCTACGAAGAAAGGTTGAGGGAAATTTTGGACTGACGACACTGGAGGACAGGAGGGGTCAAGGGGAGACAGGATAACAAGCATAAAAACTCTGCGTGGATCAGATAAGATGCCAGAGATAGTGTTCCAGAGAGGGAACACCGAAATATGGGACACCATTGGAAGCTGAAGACTCAGACGAGCCACAGGGGAAATTTTAGGAAGTATTTCTTCAGTCATAGAGTCGTTCAGAAAGTGGAATAGCCAGCAAGTGACATAGTGGAGGCAGGAACCGATACATTGCTTTTAAGACGAGGTATTAACAAAGCTCAGGAAGAGTAGAGAGAGAAGACCTAGTAGTGATCAGCAAAGAGGCAGCCAGGAGCTGAGTCTCGACCCCTGCGTTCACCAATTAAGGTGAGTACAATCCCACATATACAGATCCACACAGTACACACTCTCTCCCCCTCCCACCCTTCCTCACCTCTCCCCACTCCCTCCCCTGATACCCCGACTCTCACCCTCCCTCTTCCATTTCTCTTCCCCCTTTGTTTCTCCTCCTCCTCCTCACTCTCTCCCATTTTCCCCCTTTTCCCCCCTCCCCACCCTCTCTCTTATTCCCCACAATATCCAGGTTCCCTCGTCTCCTCTCGTCCCGTCCACCCACACACACTCTCAGAAAACACATCACAAACAACCCACATAGAAAAACATAAGTTTTCGTTCCATGGCAATCAAAAAAAAAATGGGTACCAGAGAGCAGGACAGAAAAACAGGGGATCTGAGGATGAGTCTTGGGAAGGAAGATTGGTAGCAGACTCATGAAAGGGACACAATGAAAATGCTAAGCCTCTCTAGCTTAGCATGAAGCTGGAGAAAGGCTAGCTGCTGAGCACAGGATGTAAGAAGATGCAAGTCACAGTTAGCAGAAGGCTAAGATTCAGAGATTAAAAGAGGAACTGAAAATCTGAAACAGCCTAAAGAAGTAAAAGCAACTTCGGCATGACATCACAAACAAGAGGACTATAGGGAATGAAGGAACGAAACTGATGCAGAGCCCTATCAATCATCCATCGTGAGGCCCGAGAACAAAAATGAGGATCAATCATGAAATAATCGAGGGGACTGTAGAAAATGAAAGAGCTAAGCAATACAAGAGGGCCTAACAGACCACAAGCAGTGCCTGGGGAAAGCTGCGAAAGTGAAAGTGACTGTCACTAGGCCCAAAACAACAGAATAATGAAGAGATTGAAAAAAGGAAAGCTCAATGGTGCAAACTAAATCGAATACATTGGATACATAGGATATGCAGTCTTTGTTTTTGGGCTCCAGGAAGTGACGGTAAACTTATGAAGCAGAAGACAAGGAGAGAAAAAGCGATTGGAAGCCTCATAAAGCAATAGAGATGAACATGACCCAGCTGGAAAATTTTTGGAGAATAAGGGGGGCTTTGCAAGAAGAAGAACCCGGCCAGTGGAAACGACTTTCAAGGGAGAATCGACTCGGAGAGGAATCCTGCAGGAGAAAGCAGACTAAGGGGCATGCCGGGTGTACCAGAAGTGTATACTCGAACCGCGACAGAACACGAGAAGAAAGGCAGAAACTGAGAGAGATGGTACAAAGATAAAGGAGGAAAGAAAGTGAAAATGGAGATGGACAGGAGAACCCAGACTCAGGAGGAACGATCCAAAAACATCCTCCCCACAAACCACCTACAGATGCTTCCCCAACCAGACAACCCCAAATGCAACTGAACCAAACATTCTAACCCAAAACACACATGCCATAGTCCAATGGCTGCCCAACCTCATTACCACTCCACCCCCACGTAGTTCGTACAAATGCCGATGGATTAACGAATAAACATGAGGAATTGCAAGAAAAATCAATAGAAGTCCCCAGACTCATAGCAAGTTACAGAAACAAAACTCACAGAGACAATACAGATGCAATCTCCCCACCAGGATACAAGATCATAGGAAGATAGAAGGGGCAGTGGGGGAGGTGGGGTTGGCTCTGCTCTAAAAAACAGATGAAATTCCGAAAAATGAAGGCATAGATAGACAGGGAAAAGAACAACATAGCAGGTTACATTTTCAGTCTGGGGAACACAAGTGGTCAGTGCACTGATTATAATCCACCACAGAACTGCAGGAGCCAAGAATAGGAATAGAAGAGAGGCAAAGAGCAATGGTGGACACACTTTCTGAGGAGGCAAAGAAGAGCTCATTCCAGCCAACAAAGTTGCTAGTTTATTTGGGATTTCAAACCACAGGGAGAGGATCGACTGGAAAAACCTGGAGCCACATGGGGCTCCCCGAAACATGGAGAGCCAGGATGTTGGAACGTGGTGCTGGAAAACCTCAGCCCAACATGTTAAGAACACTACCAGAGTGAGAAGGAGGATGAACCAGCAAGATTGGACCCTGTGTTCACCCTGGCAGCTCAGACATTGAGTACATCAAGTATGAGAGAGTCCCCTAGGAGCTCTAGCGACCCAACGTGGTTCATGGCTTTTGAATACATAGTAGAGCTGCAAGTGGAGAGAATAACAGGAAGTTGAATGGGAAAAGCCTGACTATAAAAAGGGGACTACAAAGGGTTGAAGAACTTCCCTGTGGGCGTCCATTGGGACAGAGAACTGGCAGCCACAGCCAGTTAAATGCAATGCTGGAATAAGTAACAACAAATGACAAGGAGCAGTGGAAAAGTTTATTCCCAAGGGCAACAGTTACAACGGAAGACCAGCACGAGCCCCTGGTTTTACCCGAGCGGTGTAAGGAGGCAAAACAAAGTCAATAGAGAATTGGAAAAAGTACAGAAGGCAGAGAACACAAGAAAATATGGAGATCAGTCGCAGAGCCAGGAATGAGTATGCACAGAAGGAGGGAGGCCCAGCGAAGTATGAAAATGAACATAGCATCGAGAATCAGACTGTCCCGAAACTGGTGTATAGCCAACATCAGGAGGGAAAACAACAGTCAAGACCAGGTGAAGCAGATTAAGGACAGAAGTGGAAACTCACAAGAAATGATCAGAGAGAATGTTGACGAGCTGAACAGGGAAGATTTAATGAAGTTTTTACAGTAGAGACAGGAAGGGCAGTGGGAAGACAGCACAGAAGGGAACATCAAGAGGGAATATACAACAAGGTTGATGACATACGACCAACCGAGGATGAGGTGAAGAAGCTCTTAAGTGACCTTTGACACCTCAAAGGCGATGGACCGGACAATATCTCCCCATGGGTCCTTAGAAGAAGTAGCAGAGATGCGTCTGCCTCTAACCACAATCTTCAACACATCCCTTGAAACTGGGCAACTCCTGAAGAAATGGAAGACAGTTAATGTAGTCCCCATAATTAAGAAAGGAAACAGAAACGGAGGCCACTAAACTACAGACCTGTGTCGCTGACATGTATTGTGGCGCAAAGTCATGAGAAGATTTCAGGAGAGAGTGGTCGAACACCTGGAAAAGTAACAAGATTAAATGAAAACCAGCATGGGTTTATGGAAGGGCAAATCCTGCCATCACAAACTCCAGGAGTTTTATTCAAGGTAATCAGAAGTAATACACGGAGGAGAGAGGGGTGGGTAGATTTGCGTTTTCCTAGACTGCAGGAAAGGCCTTTGACACAGTTCCCCACAAGAGATTAGTGCAGAACTTGGAGGACAGGCGCCATTTAAAGGAGGGCACTGCAAAGTGATAAGGGAATACCGGACAGGGAAGGGCCAGCCAAACGAGTCATGTACGTGAAGAGGTATCACAGTGGGCGCCTGTTACGAGCGGGGTCTCCCCACAGGGTCAGTTTCAGACCAGTGGCTATTTTTGATATATGTGCACAACATGAGGGAAGGAATAGACTCGTCTGAAAGTGTCCCTGTTCGCAGATACGTGAAGTTGATGAGAAGAATTAAATCGGACGAGGATGAGGCAGGACTACAAAGAGACCTGTACAGGCTGAACAAGTGGTCCAGTAACTGCTTCTCGAATTCAATCCAGCCAAATTGCAAAGTCATGAAGATTGGGGAGGGGCAAAGAAAAGAAGACCGCAGAGGGGGGGGGGGGTGTGGGGGTGGGGGGTGGTGTGGGGGGTGGGGGGGGAGGGGGGGGGGGGGGGGGTGGTTGGGTGGGGGGGGGGGGGATGGGGGGGGGGAGGGGAGGGATGGGGGGGGGGGGTGGGGGGGGGGGGGGGGAGGGGTGGGGGTGTAGGGGGGGGGGGTGGGGGGTGGGGGGGGGGGGGGGGGTGGGGGGGGGGGGTGGGGGGAGGGGTGGGGGGGGGGGGGGGGGGGGGGTGGGGGGGGGGGGGGGGGGGGGGGGGGGGGGGGGTGGGGGGGGGTTTGGGGGTGGGGGGGGGTCTTTGTCGACAAACATATCAGAGATAATCCTTGGGGTGACCATTACACCGAGCACATCAACGGAGGCAACACATCAGCCAAAGAACTGCGGCATGCATCCAGGCGCCTGGCAAACCTGAGAATAGCGTTCCGATTACCTAATTAAGGAATTCGTTTCAAGACACTGTACACTGTGTATGTTAGGCCCATACTGGAGATGCAACACAAGTCTGAACCCACACCTGGTCCAAGCACGTCAATAAGCTAGAAGAAAGTGCAAAGGTTTGCAACAAGCTATCCCAGAGCTCAAGGGAAGGTCGTACGAAGATAGTTAAGGAAATCGGACAGACGACGACACACTGGGAGGACAGAAGGTCAGAGGAGACATGATAACGACATACAAGATACGCGGGAATAGACAAGGGGACAGAGATAGGATGTACCAGAAGGGGACACAGGGACAAGGGGTCACAACTGGAAGCTGAGGACACAGAACGAGTCCACATTGACGTTAGAAGTATTTCTTCAGTCATAGAGTTGTCATCAAGTGGAATAGCCTAGCAAGTTGAAAGTAGAGGAGGCAGGAACAATACATAGTTTTAAGAAGAGGTATGGCAAAAGCTCAGAAGCAAGAGAGAGAGGACCAGTACGATCAGTGAAGAGGCGGGGCCAGGAGCTGAGTCTCGAACCCTGCTCACACAATTAGGTGAGTACAATTTAGGTACGTACACACACACACACACACACACACTCACCACACACACACCCCACGACACACACACACACGACACACACACATACACAGTCACCACACACACCACACAACACACACAACACACACACACACACACACACACACACAACATTAAGAAAGGAGACAGAAACGAGGCACTATAACCTACAGACCTGTGTCGCTGGCATGTAATTATGCAAAGTCATGGAAAGATTCAGCAGAGAGTGTTGGAACACCTGGAACGGAACAAGATTAAAAATGAAAACTGGCATGGATTCAATGGAAGGCAAATCCTTGTCCAAAACCTCTGAGTTTTATGACTAGGTAAAAGAAGTACGACACGAGAGAGAGGGGTGGGTTGATTGCATTTATTTCCTAACTGCAGAAGGCCTTTACACAGTTCCTCTTTTCCTCACAAGAGATTAGTTGCACAAGCTGGAGATCAGGCGCATTATAACAGGGAGAGCACTGCAATGGATCAGGGAATACCTACAGGGAGGCAACAACGAGCATGGTACGTGAAGAGGTATAACAATGGGCAAATGGACGAGCGGGTCCAACAGGGGTCCAGTTTCTAAGGACCAGTGCTATGTTTGCGTTATGTGCGAACGACATGATTGAAGGAATAGAACTCTGAAGTGTCCCTATTCTCAGATGTTGTGAAGCTGATGAGAAGAATTAAAATGGATGAGGATGTCAGGACTGCAAAGAGACCCTTGACAGGCTTGGGACACTGGTCCAGAAACTGGCTTCTCGAATTTAACCCTGCCAAATGCAAAGTCATGAAGATTGGGAAGGGCAAAGAAACCGCAGACAAGTACAGGCCTAGGTTGACAAAGACTACAATCCTCACTCAGGAGAAAGTTCTTGGGGTGAAACCCCCCAAATAGCACCGAGCACGTCACCGGAGGCACACATCAACCGAATAACTGCTGAAGCATAGGGCGCCTGGCAAACCTGAGAATAGCATTCCCGATGACCTTAATAAGGAATCGTTCAAGACACTGTACACTGTGTATGTTAGGCCATACTGGAGTATGCAGCACCATCTGGACCCACACCTGGTCAAGCACGTCAAGAAGTTAGAGAAAGTACAAAGGTTGCAACAAGCAGGTCCTAGACTCAGGGGGATATGATAACGACATACAAGATACTGAGGGTAATAGACCAAGGTGGACAGAGACAGGATGTTTCCAAAGAGGGGACACAGAAACAAGGATCAACAATTGGAAGCAAAGACTCAGACGAGTCACATGGAATGTTTAGGAAGTTATTTCTTCAGTCATAGAGTCGTCAGAAGTGGAAGAGCCTAGCAGTGAAATAGTGGAAGGCAGAAACCATACATAACGTTAAGAAGAGGTAATGACAAAGCTAAGGAAGCGAGGGGAGAGGACTAGTAGCGATCAGTGAAGAGCGGACAGGATCTGATTTTCTCGACCCCTGCAGCCACAATTAGGTGAGTACAATTAGTGAGTACAAATTAGGTGAGTACACACACACATCATACAGTTTACACACCTACCCTCCCACTACATCCTAACCGCGCATACTCCCTAACCCCCACCGTCCCTTTCTCCCCCTCCTCCCATTCCCCTTTCTGCCCTTCTCTCTCTCTCTCTCCTCTCTCTTTTTTTTTTTTTTCTTTTTTTTTTTACACAAGGGTTTGACAAGTTAAGGATCCCTAGCTTTATGAACAGCATTTACAGTTAAGGATTCCCTAACTTTTTGGCAAGGTAAGAGCTGTTACTACAGCAGCTCATTTGAAAGCATTTTTATGTTATGAGACATACAAGTAGGAAAACGAGATGAAGTTGGAGCCATCGTTGGCCAGCATTTTCCATTTGATCAACTGACTTCATCTCGTTGACATCATTATTCCTGTCGAAAATGTGTTTTCCAATACACGAGTCATCCTGGTATGTATGATCTTCAGAAGGAGTGATGTTTCTGGAGAAGGGTACCAGCTAGAAGTGAAGTTGCTGCTTTTCTTCTGCCGTCCTTGTGGGCATAAAAGCTTGTTACACCCACGCTGTCCCTCGAATGGATCCAGTGTGGTATTTTGAAAAAATTGGCCTTGTTACATAACAG
>NC_069428.1:46951596-46966596 GCF_026875155.1 Cherax quadricarinatus | reverse complement strand
CACCTCTCTACTCCATCTTTCCTCTTCCCGCTCTTATCCCCTCTATTCTTCTACTTTCTCTCTCCCTCTCCTCATTCTCTCTATCTATCTCTCTCCCCCTCACACACCTTCCATTCATCTTCCCTTTCCTCCTACCCCTCTCCCCGGGCTTCCCTCACTTCCTCTCAGTTCCCACTCATCCCTACCTTCTCTCTCCCTGTCTCCTACCTCTCTCTCTCCCTCTCTCTCTCTCCCTCTCTCTCTCCCTCTCTCTCTCACTCTCTCTCTCACTCTCTATCTCCCTCTCTCTCTCCCTCTCTCTCTCCCTCTCTCTCTCCCTCTCATTCTCTCCTCTCTCACAAACAGCTTCTTTCGTGGTAAAAAAAATGGGTAACCCAAGAGGGTGGAGACCCAGGGGTCTCGAGGTCAAACCCAGGAGGGAGGAACCTGGGTGGGAAGATCGGGAGTTAGAGCTCACAAAAATGGAGGAAGAGTGGGGAAGGAAGCTAGCAGAGCTCGGCAGGGTAATGGAGGAGAGGATAGCTGAAGAGAGCAGGAAGTGGGACTACAAGTCTTAGCAGCAGAATATAAAAAAATGGCTAGAAGAGGAGCTAAAAAAACCTGAAACAGACTAGAGTGACAGAGAGGACAAGTACAGACAATGACATCAGAACTTCTATACCATCCCATAAGGGGCATGTAGGGATTCAGGAAAAGATGAGTACAGGAAGACCAAATGAGAAGCCTGAAGACAATGAAGGAGACATGACATATGCAGTGACTCTAACATCCACCTACAGTGGTTCAGGGAACAACTGAGGCAGGGAAGACAGTCCACTTAGCATATGGGCTGCAGCAAGGGCAAGGGTTGAAGGAAGGAACATTTCGATGGAAGGAGCTAAAACACCTCAGAGGACACAAAGAGAGACACAGTGAGAGGAGGAGAGGGAGAGGTCAGTGTTTGTCTACGGGCTCCAATAAGTCAAGGGAGACCTACTGATGAAAAAACCAGGGGAAGAAGAAAGCGATTGACGGTATCATGAAAGCATCAGGTGCAAATTTTTGGAGAATTGGGTGGTTTGCAAGTGGAAGGAGACGGCCTGTCAAAGTAATCTTCACTGCAGAATCGGCTCAAACCAGGGTCCTGCAGGAGACAGCATGGCTGAGGGACGAACCAGAGTACCAGAGAGTTTATCTAGATTGCAACAGAATACAGGAGGAAAGGACGATACTGAGAGAGAGGGTACAAAGATGAAAGGAGGAACAGGACGCATCGATGAGGGCGAGCAGAACCCAGACTCAGATGGAAGGACAAATACACCCTAGAGAGACACCCGCAGAAGGACTCCAACCACAACAACCCAGAAGCAACTGAATAATCTAAACCAAAACCTGCACACTGTTCCCTCTACCACCACCCCCATCATAAACCCCACCCCTACAGCTGCCCCTATGGACACTCTGCCTCCACCCCCCACCACAAACCCACCCACCACCATGACAACCCCAACGCAACTGGACAAGCTCAACCAAAACCTGCACATTGTTACCCTCTGCCCTCACATCCCCTAATCCCAAACCCCACCCACACCACACAAACCCCCATAGCTCCCTCCCAGGCTAACCACTCCCCCAACCCCAATATTCTCCCAGGACCACCATGAGAGACAAGAAGTTGAAAGGTGTGGTACCAGAACGCAGATGGTATAGCAAATAAATTACGAGGAGTGGCATGAAAAGAATCCAACGAGAAGTCCCCACACATCATAGCAATCACAGAAATGAAACTCACTGAGACAATAACAGAATACAGTCCTCCCACGGGTATATCAGATCCTGAGGAAAATAGAAGAGCATTAGGGGAAGGAGGGATTTGGCACTGCGATAAAAAACCGATGGAGTTTGAGGAAAAGAAGGCATGGGCGAGACTGGAGAAAGGGAATACATAGTAGGTTACTATTCCTATCTGGGGAACATAAGGTAGCGATTGCATAGATATAACCCCCCACAGAACTGCAGGAGGACAAGAGAGGAGTATGATTGAAACAACCAGTGATGGTGACACACTGGCTGAGGTGGCATGAAGAGGCTCACTCGTGTAAGCAAAGTTACCGATTATGGGTGTTTCCACTACAGGGAAATCGATTGGGAAAAACCTGAGCCTCATGGGGTCCCGAAACCATGGAGAGCCAAGAGATGGATTTGGTTCTGGGAAAACCTCATGCAATAACACATCCATGGACCACTACCCAGAGAGAGAGATAAGATGAACCAGCAAGACTGGAACCTTGTGTTTCACCCTTAGTAGTTCAACATTGATGACATCACAAGGAGAGGCCTCGGAGCTAGTGACCACATATCATGAGTTTTTTGAATACATAGAGTTACAAGTGGAGAGGGTAACAGGAGTCGAATGGGAAAAGCCAAACTAGAAAAAGGGGGACTACACAAGTCTGAGGAAAAAACATCCCGTGGGAGTTTTCAGTGGGACAGAGACATGGTAGAAAGTCAGTAAATGAAATGATGGAATATGTAACAAACAAAATGCAAGAAGGTAGAGAAAAGGTTTGTTCCCAAGGGCAACACAAACAGTGGGAAGACCAAAGCGAGTCCTTGGTTTTACCTAAAGGTGGCAGGAGGCAAAAAACTAAGTGCAAGGTTGACTTAGAATGTAGCGAGAGATGGTAAGAACCAAAGGTACAAAGGACCTCCGGAAAAACATAGGAGACAGTCGAAGAGCCAGAACGATGATATCAGCTCCTGATAGCGAGGGAGGCCCAGCGACAGTAACGAAAATGACATAGCATCGAAAGTCAAGTCAGACCCAAAACTGCTGTTTTAGCCTCATTGGAGAAAGACAACAGTCAATGACCAGGTGATCAGCTGAGAAAAGACGTGGGGTCTCACAAGAAACGATCAAGCGGTATGCGCGGAGCTCAACACCGAGATTTAAGGAAACATTCACAGTGAAGACAGAAGGACTCTGGAAAGACAGGACAGAGGGGGAACACAAACAGGGAATACACCAACAAGTCTGGATGACATACACACAACTGAGAGGAGGAGGTGAAGAAGCTGCTCAGTTGAAACCTTGAAACCTCAAAGGCAATGAACCGGATTACATCTCCCTTTGGGTCATCAGGAGGGAGGATATATAGTATGTTGTGGCCATAACCACAAACTTCAACACATCCTTGAAAAACTGGGCAACTACCTCAGGTATGGAAACCCGCAAAATGTAGTTCCCATTTTAAAAAAAGAGACAGAAAGAGCCTAAATTACAGACCATGTCACTGCCGTTAATATTATGCCAAGACCATGGAGAAGATTTATCAGGAGGAGAGTGGTGGAGCACCTGGAGTGGAACAAGATTATAAACACAAACCAGCATGGATTTATGGAAGGCAAATTCTTTGCCACAAACCTTCTGGAGTTTTGTGACAAAGTTACAGAAGTAAGACCAGACGCAGGGTGGGTTGATTGCATTTTCTTGGACTTCAAGAAGGCCTTTGACACAGTTCCTCACAAGAGATGAGTGCAGAAACTAGAGGATCAGATGCCTATAACAGGAAGGGCACTGCAATGGATCAGAGAATGCCTGACAGGGAGGCAATAACGAGTCATGGTACGGGATTGCGGTACCCACACAGTGGGGCACCTGTGATGACGAGTGGGGTCCCACAGGGGTCCGGTCTAGTCCAGTGCTATTTTTTGTTATATGTAAGACGTGATGGAAGGGATAGACTCAGAGGTGTCCCTTTTCACAGATGATGTGAAGTTAATGAGGAGAATTAAATCAATGAGACCCAGGCAGGACTTCAAAGAAGACCTTGACAGGCTGGACATGTGGTCGGGCAAAACTGGCTTCTTAATTCAAACTCTGCTAAATGCAAAAGTTATGAAATAAGAGAAGGGCAAAGAAGACCGCAGACAGAGTAATAGACTCGTAGCCAAATACTGCTCCTCGTTCAAGGAGAAAGATCTTGGGTGACCATAACACCAGCATGTCTCCGGAGGCACAACATCATCCAGATAACTTCTGCACGCATATGGGGCGCCTGGCAAGCTTGAGAATGGCGTTCCCGGATTCCTTAGTAAGGAATCGTTCAAACACTTTGACACTTGTGTACAATCAGCCTATACGGAGTAATGCGCACAGTTTGGAATCCCACACCTGGTCCAAGCACGTCAAGAAATTACAGAATGTGCAAAGTTTGCACAGCTAGTTCCAGAGCTCAAGGTTATATCCTACGAAGAAAGGTTGAGGGAAATTTTGGACTGACGACACTGGAGGACAGGAGGGGTCAAGGGGAGACAGGATAACAAGCATAAAAACTCTGCGTGGATCAGATAAGATGCCAGAGATAGTGTTCCAGAGAGGGAACACCGAAATATGGGACACCATTGGAAGCTGAAGACTCAGACGAGCCACAGGGGAAATTTTAGGAAGTATTTCTTCAGTCATAGAGTCGTTCAGAAAGTGGAATAGCCAGCAAGTGACATAGTGGAGGCAGGAACCGATACATTGCTTTTAAGACGAGGTATTAACAAAGCTCAGGAAGAGTAGAGAGAGAAGACCTAGTAGTGATCAGCAAAGAGGCAGCCAGGAGCTGAGTCTCGACCCCTGCGTTCACCAATTAAGGTGAGTACAATCCCACATATACAGATCCACACAGTACACACTCTCTCCCCCTCCCACCCTTCCTCACCTCTCCCCACTCCCTCCCCTGATACCCCGACTCTCACCCTCCCTCTTCCATTTTCTCTTCCCCCTTTGTTTCTCCCTCCTCCTCCTCACTCTCTCCCATTTTCCCCCTTTTCCCCCCTCCCCACCCTCTCTCTTATTCCCCACAATATCCAGGTTCCTCGTCTCCTCTCGTCCGTCTCACCCACACACACTCTCAGACAAACACATCACAAACAACCACATAGAAATACATAAGTTTTTCGTTCCATGGCAATCAAAAAAAAAATGGGTACCAGAGAGCAGGACAGAAAAACAGGGGACTGGAGGATGAGTCTGGGAAGGAAGATTGGGTAGCAGACTCATGAAAGGGAACATGAAAATGCTAAGCTCTTCTAGCTTAGCATGAAGCTGGAGGAAAGGCTAGCTGCTGAGAACAGGAAGTAAGAGATGCAAGTCACAGTAGCAAAGGCTAAGATTCAGAGATTAGAAGAGGAACTGAAAAATCTGAAACAGCCTAAAGAAGTAAAGAGCAACGTCGGCATGACATCACAAACAAGAGGACTATAGGGAATGAAGGAACGAAACTGTATGCAGAGGCCCTATCAGACCATCGTGGAGCCCGAGAAAAAAAGAGGATCACATCATGAATAATCGACGGGACTGTAGGAAATGAAAGAGCTAAGCTATACATAGAGGCCTTAACAGACCACAGCAGTGCCTGGGGAAAGCTGAGAAAGGAAAGTGACTGGTCACTAGGCCCAAAAACAACAGATAATGAAGAGATTGAAAAAAGGAAAGCTGCAATGGAGGCAACTAAATCGAATCAGTGGATACATAGGGATATGCAGTCTTTGTTTTTGGGCTCCAGGAAGTGGAAGGGTAAACTTATGAAGCAAGAAGACAAGGAGAGAAAAAGCGATTGGAAGCATCATAAAAGCAATAGGAGATGACATGACCCAGCTGGAAAATTTTTGGAGAATAGGGGGGCTTTGCAAGAAGAAGAACCCGGCCAGTGAAAGCGACTTTCAAGGGAGAATCGACTCGGAAGAGGATCCTGCAGGAGAAAGCAAGACTAAGGGGCATGCCAGTGTACCAGAAGGTGTATCTCGACCGCGACAGAACACGAGAAGAAAGGCAGAAACTGAGAGAGATGGTACAAAGATGAAAGGAGGAAAGAGAGGTGAAAATGGAGATGGACAGGAGAACCCAGACTCAGGAGGAAGATCAAATACAGCCTCCCTCACAACTACCTACAGATGCTTCCCAACCAGGACAACCCAAATGCAACCAAACATTCTAACCCCAAAAACCCCAAATGCATTTTCCAATGGTTTGCCCCAACCCCCATTCCCAAAATCCTCCCCCACAAAATTTTCCTTTAAGGTCCCCCAAATTCCCCCAAAACCAACTTCCCCCCGAACCACAGTAAAGAAGTTAAAGGTGTGGAATAAAAAGACTCACAAAAAAAAACCTCCCCCGGGATGAAACGATGCAATCTTTCCACCGGATATCAAATCCTCAGGAAAGATGGGTGGGGGGAGGGGAAAGGGAGGATTTTCCCGGGCTCTTTAAAAAAAAACAGTGGCGTTTTGGGAAAAAAAAGGAAATGGTATTTAAAAGGGACTATTTAAAGTAGAAATTTTCAGTTGAGGGTCTTTGGTGGAAATTGCAGTAATGTACAACCCCCAAAAGGGTTTTTTGCAGGGGGCCCAAGAGAAGAATACAAAGAGAGCAAAAAGGGGAAATTGGTCGCCCACAAAACCGATTTTGGCCGAAGAGCTCCATGGGGTAAAGGGGTTACTAGTTATGGGGGATTTAAACCACAAGGAGTTTTGACGGGAAAAAAAACCTAAGCCCCAGGGGGGGGTCCCAAAAACAGGAAAGACCAAGATAATGCATGAGTACTAAAAACCTCATGCTTCAAAAATTTTCCCGAAAACACTCCCAGAGAAAAAGGGGAGAGGATGACCAGCAAAACGGGGACTTTGTATTTCCCTTTTAGTGTTAAGACATCCGGGATTTATGTAAAAAAAGACCCCTTGGAGCAAGGGGATTATTTTGGTTTCTTTTGCTTTGACTCCATAGTTGAGCTACAATTATGGAGTAGCAGGAATAGGTTGGGAAAAAACCAAACTACAAATAGGGGACTAAAACAGCCATGAGGAATTTCCCTGAAAGGGACTTTCCCTGTGAGAGGGGAAACTGACGGGAAAAAACCGTAAAAGAAATGATGGACTATGTGACAACAAATGCAAGGAGGCACGGGAGGGCTTTTTTTCCCAGTGAAACAAAAAAAATTGGGAAGACCAAAACGAGCCCTTTGGTTCACCCAAAAGGGTGTAGGGAGGCAAAAACAAAGGTGTATTTGAGAAGGGAAAAAAGGAAACAGAAGAAAAAGGACCCAGGAAAATAAGAGATTGTTAAGATCCTAAAAACGAATATGCACGGAAAAAATTTGAGGTTTGGGGCGGAATAAAAAGGGGGGTCTTTTCCCAAATCAAAAGTGTCTGACCCCGAATCTGTTGATGGGCCACATCAGGGGGGAAACAACAGTAAAGGAAAATTTCAGACAAAGGGAAAGATTTGGGGGAGTTCACAAAGACACAAACCAAGAGGAATGCGAGGAGCTAAACTGAGTTTTAAAAGTATTTTACAGGGAAACAGGTAGGACTCCAGGAAATCAGAACAGGGGGGTTTTTTTTAAAACCGCAAGTGCGGGTTGGGGTACACAAAAAGAGGGGGAGGTAAAGAAGCACTATGTAAAATTTAAAACCCCAAGGGTTCTTTCGACCAGACAAAAATCCCCCCATGGGTCCTTGGAAAAGGGTTTTGGGATGCTGTGTGTGCCTCTAACAAAGATCTTCAACAAAACCCAATGAAACGGGAAAACACCTGGGTGTGGAAGATTGCAAATGTAGTCCCCAAATTTTTTTTAAAAGGGGACAGACGCAGGCATTAAACTACAGGAAACCCGTGTCACTAACGTGTTAGTTTTCAAAGGGTTTTTGGAGAGGGGCATCGGAGGGAGTGGGGGAACACCTGGAAAAAACAAGCATAAATCGACAGCCAGCACGGTTTCAAGGAAGGAAAAATCCTGTGGCACAAAGCAAAGGGGGTTTTTTTGACAAGGTAACAGAAGTAAGACAAAAGAGAGAGGTTTTGGTTGGGCTGCCTTTTCTTGGATTGCCCAAAAAGGTTCTTTGACACGTTTTCCCCACAAAGGGAAATGCAAAAGTAGAGAATCAGGCCCAATAAGAGGAAAAAACGCTGCAATGGATCAGAGAAAATTTTTCCTGAAAATGGGGGGCAAAAAACGAGTCATGCAGTGACGAGGTGTTAGAGGGGCCCCTGTTAGAAACGGGGTTCCCAAAGGGGTCAGTCCTAGGACCTATGCTATTTTTTAAAATATGTGAATGACATAACAGAAGGGTTAAAACTCAAAAGTGTCCTTGTTTGAGATGATGTATGGTAATGAGGAAGGAATCAAATGTCGAAAGGGTCGGGGGGACTACAAAGGGGATCTCGCGGGGTAAAAATCGGGGGGTCCCCGAAATGGGGTACTTGAATTTTAAACCCTTTCCAAATGCAAAATCTTTAAGATCGGCGAAGGGCAAAAAAGACTACAACACAGTATAGTCTAGGTGGCCAAAGGGCTGCAAAAAACCCTTTCTCAAGGTTAAAAATAAATACCGGACATCTCCTGATCACAGATCAATCAGATAACTTTCTTTCAGATACGGGGGTCTGGCAAAAAAATAAGGATAGGTTTTCCCATACCTCGTAAGGAATCGTTTAAGACTTGTTCCCCTATATTTCGTCAAACCCCCAAAATGGAGTATGCACACCCAAATTTGGAATCCAAAACCTGGTCAAGCACGTCAAGAAATTACGAAAAAACAGTCCCAGAGCAAAAGGGATTGTCCCACGAAGAAAAAGGGTTTGGGTTTAAGGGGAAATTTTTGGGACGACATGGAGGACAGGAGGGTCAAGGGAGATATGAAAAAAAACATATAAAATGCTGTGCAGAATAGCAAAGGTGGAAAAAAGCAGCTGTTCCAAGGGGGCCACAAAAAAAGGGGTCCAATTGAAAGTTAAAAAGACCCCAGATGTTTAAAGGGTTTTTGGGGGAAGTATTTCCCCAGTCATAGATTTGTCGGGCATTGGAATACCCCACGTAGTGGGGCGGGAAATTTTTAAATAGTTTTATGACGAGGCTTGAGGGAGAGGGAGAGAGAAGCCCTAGAGCAATTATTGAAGAAGCGACCCAGGAGCTATGCTCAAACCCCTTAAACCACAAAAAAGGTGAGTACAAATTGTTGAGTACCTTGCACACACACCCCACACCCCACACACACACAACACACACACCCCACATGCAAACACACATACACTTTCACACACACAAAACCACACACACACACACCCACACACACCACACAAAACACCCACCCACACACAACACACACACACAAAACACACACCACACCCACAAAACACTTTACACACACACCACAAAACCCCCACCCACAAAACACACACACCACCACCACACACACCACATACACACACACACACACCACAGGGGGGGGAAAACCCCCGGTGGGGCGAGTCCGCCCCGGGGATTCCGTTTTTCCGCCAAAATATGTGTTTTGGGGGGGGCAAACCCAAGTTTTCCCCAAGGGTTGCTAATTTTTTGGTTGGGTGGGAAAAAAATTTCCCCTTAAAAGCGATTTCCCAATCTGTCTGAGCCACATAAGTTTGGGGGGAGAGCCAAAATTTTGTAAGGATTTTAAAATTTAAAACTTGGGGGCAGTCAGGGGCGGGCGGTTGGGTTTTGTGTGCTCGGGCCCACTTTGGGCCACGTGTCACCCAAAAAAAGGGATAAAAAGGGAAAAAATTTTGTGCCCAGTGAAAGAAATCAGTGAATAGGGTACATTATATAACGGGGAAAAAATTTGAGGTGGATCTACGCCAGGACATCACTTTCGACCGGGACAATTACAGGCTGCTACAGCTGCATTGCAAGTACTGAAACCCACCTATGCAGGGTTTGGTTTGGGTGTGGGGGTTTAGGTTCCAATTAACCGCCAAACTGATTTTAACAGTCCCAAAGATAAAAAATTGGCACTCCAAATACCAATAAGGAAAAGCAATTGGGAATTAATGGAACAAGGGGGGAAGTAAGTTACTATAAGGGCCCGGGTAGGACAAACAAAGGGGCAGCATTGTAAATTGGTGGGGGTCAAGTCCCCCGGAGGGCGGGGGTCAGGTCACAAAGGTTGGGGTCAGGTAAGGGGGCCCCTGGACTCCACTTTTTAACCCCCAACAAAAAAATTCCACCTATTTTTTAGACACTTAATAAAACCCCAAAACACCCCCACACACAACACACCACACACATACACACACACACACACACACACAAAAACTCCCAAAAAATAAAAGAATCACACATACACTTTCCCCCCCCTTTTTCCCCCCAACTTTCACTCCTTTTCCCCTTTTTCCCCCCTTATTCCCCTCCCCCTCCCACCCCCTCCCTCCTTCACCCCTCTCCCTTTTCCCATTTTTCCCCCCCTTTCTTCTCCCCCCTTTTCACTCCCCCTTTTTCCCCCCTTTAAAACTCCCCCCCCACCCCTCTCCCATATAACCACTGTCCACATTTCTCCTCTACCCCCCCCCCCCCCCCCCCACACCGGGCAAACACACTTTAACCTAACAACAGAATTACCCTAAGTTTTCCATTCTGAGGCAATCAAAAAAAAAAACAAAGGGTTTCAAAAAGGCAGGGGAAGGGGAAAAACCCAAAGGGGCAGGAAATGAATCTGAAAGGAAAAATTTGGGGAGCAGAGCTTTTACAAAAAGGGGAAAATTTAATGGGAAAAGAAACTAGAAGGGAAAAGGAAAAGAGGTTTGTTTTTGGAAACAGGAAGTGGGGGGATCAATAAGTAGCCAAAGGGTAGGAGCAGAGATTAGTAGGAAAATGAAAAATCTGAAACAGCCTAAAAAACTAAAGGGAAAAAATTTTGAGAAAAACATCAGAGAATGCTACCTCAACACAATTTAAGGGGGGCGTAGGGGAAAAAATAGCAAAAAATTTCATGAAAAAGTCTATCAGAGGGAAAAATGTAGTAAATGAAAAGCTAAGCTATTTGGAGGGCCCCAACAGACAAAAGCAAAAGACCCCGGGAAAAACCGAGAAGGAAAAAGGACAGGCCACTCAGCCCAAGTACAAAAAATAGTTAAAAATGAAAAAAGGAAAGCTGCAATGGGGGAAATTAAATTAAATGAGTGGATAACAAGGTTACCAGGGGGGAGATTGAAAGGGAGGGGCAGTCTTTGTGTATGGGTTCGGGAAATTTGAAGGGAAAAATTGAAGCAAAAAAACAAGGGAAAAAAAAAAAAAAAATTGAAAGCATCATAAAAGCAATAAAAGAAGATGACATGACCCCGCTGAAAAATTTTAGAGAAAGGGGGGTTTGCAAGAAGAAGAACCCAGCCGTGAAAATGACTTTCAAGGCAGAACCCAAACGGAAAAAGGGTCTGCAGGAGAAAGAAAATTAAAGGGGCATGCCGGCTACAGGAGGCGATCCGACCGCGACGAACCAGAAGAAAGGCAGAAAGAGAGAGATGGTACAAAGGGAAAAAGGGGGAAAGAGGGAGAGGAGGAACAGACAGGGATCCCAGACCCGGGAAAAAGATAAATACACTCCCTCACAACTTTCCCATAGAAGCCCCCCCCCCAGGTCCCCCAGTTTGAGGGAAAAGTTCAAAAATAGGGTAGCAAACGAGTATATGTGAGACGTTTGATTCCCGGCGCTTTAGGGGGGTCGGGCTAGCTCCCACTATCCCCCCCCCTTTTTTTCCCCACCCTGAAAAGGTGAGTGTGGGTGCTCCGGCCAATCGTAATCACTTGACACACAGCTCCCAGCACAACTGTAAGTAAAAGCCTGCTCCTATTCTAGTGGACTTATTGGTTGAAAGCTTCACTTTTGACCAATAATAAACTTAGTCCTTTCAGCCTTGATCTCCATGTTAGATGTTTTGATAATCACCACGTCTTTCAGGTATTGTACTTATCATGGAGAGTGATTTCTTAAGCAGTGGGTAACCTGTCTCTCTTTCCAGCTTGGAATGACAGATCGGGTCACCTGCCAACCAACTAGAAGTGTTGAAGGAGACAGACTAACGTCCCGAGACGTCACTCTTTGACTTACCTACCTGATTAACTGTATGCCACTGAAGGCCACAACCCCTCATCTTTGCAGTGGTAAAAAACCTGTGTTCCTGTCATCTGGACTGACTAATCAAGGCTGGAGGCTCTGTGCAGAACTAGTCGTTGGGTTGTCACTCAACTCCTGTCACCCCCCCACACCTCATCAACAACGGCTATAATCTCTACAAGACTGTCAACATCAACCAGACACCCAAGTTTTATTGTATATATTAGCGTTGAATTCAGATATCATTTATATTTTTAATTTTTAATTTTTCTTTAAAGTAGGATAAATATTTCATATTTAAGTATTTTATATTTTATATTTTATAAATAATAAAGTGTTCATTTATGTCAGTTTTTATTCTTTTTCTATTCATTAATTTTCCTGAGGAGGAGCCAGCCTTGGTAATACTGACTGAAGTAGTTACAGGGCTGAGTAACATTTATGTAATGACATCCACGTGGGGCAAGCATATCCAAACATTCTCATCAGTTTTATGTAGGTTACGCTCACATGGCCTCAGGGAACAGGATCCTCCAGGAGAAAGCAAAATTGAGGGACATGCCGGCATACAGGAAGGTGTATCTCGACCACACAGAACACGAGAAGAAAGGCAGAAACTGAGAGAGATGGTACAAAGGCGAAAGGAGGAAAGAGAGGAGATGGAGGAGACAGACAGGAGATCCCAGACCGAGGAAGAAGATCAAATACAGCCTCCCTCATAACTTCCTATAGAAGCCCCCAACCAGGTCAACCCCAGTGCAACCAAACATTCTAAACCAAAACACCCAAGCCATATCCAATGCCCCCACCCACTGCATTACAAACTCCATCCCCACAGCAACCACCCGAAGTTCTTTATCAGTCTCCCACTTCCCCAACCCCAATATACCTCCCAGACCACAGTCTTAGAAAAGAAGTTGAAGGTGTGGAATAAAAATGCAGATGGAATAACAAATAAGTGTGAGGAGTGACACGAAAGAATCAAGAAGACATCCCCAGACATAATAGCACTCACAGAAACAAAACTCACCAGAATAAAAACAGATGCAATCTTTCCACCCGGATATCAAATCCTCAGGAAACACGGAGGGAGAAGAGGGGGAGGAGGAGTTGCACTGCTCATTAAAAACCAGTGGGGTTTTGAGAAAATGGAAGGAATGGATGGCATGGGCGAAAGGGACTACTTAGTAGGAACAATCCAGTCTGAGGGACATAAGGTGATAATTGAAGTAATGTACAACCCACCACTGAACTGCAGGAGGCGAAGAGAAGAATACAATGAGAGCAACAGAGCAATGGTCGACACACTAGCGAGATGGCCAGAAGAGCACACATGAGGGGAGCAAAGTTAATAGTTATGGGTGATGGAGAGTTATGGGTCACGGAGAGTCAAGATGATGGATGTGGTACTGGAAAACCTCATGCATCAACATGTTAGAGACACTACCAGGGAGAGAAGTGAGGATGATCCAGCAAGACTGGACCTTGTATTCACCTTGAGTAGTTCGGACATCGAGGATATCATGTATGAAAGGCCACTAGGAGCTAGTGATCATGTGGTTCTGTGCTTTGAGTACATAATTGAGCTTCAAGTGGAGAGAGTAGCAGGAATAGGATGGGAAGAACCAAACTACAAAAAGGGGAACTACTCAGGCATGAGGAACTTCCTGCAAGACATTCAGTGGGAGAGGGAACTGACAGGAAAACCAGTACAAGAAATGATGGACTTTGTGGCAACAAAATGCAAGGAGGCATAGGAGAGATTTGTTCCCAAGGAAAACAGAAATAATGAGAAGAACAGAACGAGTCCTTGGTTCAACACCCAAAGGTGTAGGGAGGCAAAAACTAGGCGTACTAGAGAATGGAATGAAAATGACATAGCATCGAAAGTCAAGTCTGACCCAAAGCTGTTGTATAGCCACATCAGCAGGAAAACAACAGTCAAGGACCAGGTAATCAGACTGAGGAAGGGTGATGGGGAGTTCACAAGAAACGACCGAGAGGCATGTGAGGAGCTCAACACGAGATTTAAAGAAGTATTTACAGTGAAAACCGGTACGACTCCGGGAAAAATCAGAACAGGGGGGTACACCAACAAGTCTGGATGAGTACACATAACCAAAAGGAGGAGGTGAAGAAGTGCTATGTGAATTTGAACACCTCAAAGGCAGTGGTACCAGACAACATTCTCTGTGGGCCTTAGAGAGGGAGCAGAGATGCTGTGGTGCCCTTAACAAAGATCTTCCAACACATCCATTGAAAAGGGCAACTCCCTGAGGTATGGAAGATGCCAAATGTAGTCCCAATTTTTAAAAGGAGGACAGACATGAGCACTAAACTACAGATATGTATTTACTAACGTGTATAGTATGCAAAGTCATGGAGAAGATCATCAAGAGGAGAGTGGTGGAGCACCTGGAAAAAAACAAGTGTATAATTGACAACCAGCACGGTTTCAGGGAAGGAAAATCCTGTGTCACAAACCTACTAGAGTTTTATGACAAGGTGACAGAAGTAAGACAAGAGAGAGAGGGGTGGATCGACTGCATTTTTTTGGACTGTAAGAACCTTCGACTCAGTTCCTCACAAGAGGGGTTTCTGAAAAAACTAGAGGATCAGGCACACATAAGAGGAAAGGCACTGCAATGGATCAGAATACCTGACAGTGAGACATCAACAAGTCATGGTACGTGATGAGGTGTCAGAGTGGGTGCCTGTGACAAGCGGGGTTCCAAAGGGGTCAGTCCTAGGACCTGTGCTGTTTTTGGTATATATGAATGAAAATAATGGGAAAGGGGTAGACTCAGAAGTGTCCTTGTTTGCAGATGATGTGAAGTTAATGAGAAGAATCAAATCGGACGAGGATCAAGCAGGACTACAAAGAGACCTGGACTGGCTACAAGCCTGGACCAGCAACTGGCTCCTTGAGTGTAACCCTGCCATATGCAAAGTCATGAAGATTGAGGAAGGGCAAAGAAGATCGCAGACAAAATATAGTCTTGATGGCCAAAGACTGCAACCTCACTCAAGGAAAAAGATCTGGGGGGGAGTATAACACCGAGCAAATCTCCTGAGGTGCACATCAACCAGATAACTGCTGCGCAAAGGGCC
>NC_069428.1:46944129-46951096 GCF_026875155.1 Cherax quadricarinatus | reverse complement strand
TCCTGTCTGGCCACATAAGTGTGGGGGGGGCCACAATTTTGTAAGTGATCTAGAAAGTAAAACGTGGTGGCGCAGTCAGAGCGGGCAGGCTAGTGTGTGTGCTCAGGCAGCGTTGCCACGTGTCACCCAAGAAAGATAATAAAGTGAAACAATTTTGTGACCAGTGAAAGAAATACAGTGAATAGGGTACATTATATAACGAGAAGAAATTGAGGTGGATCTACGCCAGGACATCACATCGACCTGGACAATCTACAGGCTGCTACAGCTGCATTGCAAGTACTGTAATCACCTATGCATGGTTGTTTGGGTGTGGGGTTTCAGGTTCCAATTAACCGCCAAGCTGATTGTGAACAGTCCAACGATAAAGAATTGGCACTCAAGTACTCAATAAGGAATAGCAATTGGTAATTAATGGAACAAGGCAAGTAAGTTACTATAAGCCTAGGTGGTAGGACAAACATAGAGGGCAGCATTGTAAGTTGGTGTGGGTCAAGTCCCAGGAGGGCGGGGGTCAGGTCACAAGAGGTTGGGGTCAGGTAAGGGACCACTGAGACTCCACATAACACTCCAACAAACAATTCCACCTACTTTTCAGACACTTAATAAACCCACACACACACACACACACACACACACACACACACATACACACACACACACACACACACAAACACCCATAATAACAGAATCACACATACACTCCCCCCTTCCCCACCAACTTCTCACTCCTTCCCTGATCCCCCTTATTCACCCTCCTCCTCCCCACCTCTCCCTCCTTTCACCCTCTCCCTCTCCATTCACCCCTTGCTTCTCCCTCCTTCTCACTCCCATATTCCCCCTAAATCTCCCTCCCCACCCCTCTCCCATATAACCACTGTCCACAGTTTCTCCTCTACCTCCCCCCCCCCCCCACTCGGGCAAACACACTTCTAACCTAACACACAGAATTACATAAGTTTTCCATTCTGAGGCAATCAAAATAAAAAACATGGGTTGCAAGAGAGCAGGAAGGAAAACCAAGGGACAGGAAGATGAATCTGCAAAGGAAGATTGGGCAGCAGAGCTCACAAAAAGGGAACATGAATGGGAAAAGAAACTAGAAGAATGGAAGAGAGGATAGATATGGAAAGCAGGAAGTGGGAGATGCAAGTCATAGTAGCAGAGGCTAGGATGCAGAGATTAGATGAGGAACTGAAAAATCTGAAACAGCCTAAAGAACTAAAGAACATTTTGAGAATGACATCAGAGATTGCTACCTCAGTCACAAGTAAGGGGACTGTAGGGAAAGAATGAGCAAAATTGCATGTAAAAGCTCTATCAGAGGGAACTGTAGTAAATGAAAGAGCTAAGCTATATGTGGAGGCCCTAACAGACCACAGCAGAGACCAGGGAAAGCCGAGAAGGAAAAAGGACAGGCCACTCAGCCCAAGTACAATAGATAGTGAAACTGAAGAAAGGAAAGCTGCAATGGAGGAAATTAAATTGAATGAGTGGATACACAAGGATACACAGTGGGAGAATGAAAGGGAGAGGTCAGTCTTTGTGTATGGGTTCCAGGAAGTTGAAGGGGAAACATATGAAGCAAGAAAACAAGGGAAAAAAAAAGCAATTGAAAGCATCATAAAAGCAATAAGAGAAGATGACATGACCCAGCTGAAAAATTTTCAGAGAATAGGGGGGTTTGCAAGAAGAAGAACCCAGCCAGTGAAAGTGACTTTCAAGGCAGAACCGAATCGGAACAGGATCCTGCAGGAGAAAGCAAGATTAAGGGACATGCCGGCATACAGGAAGGCTTTCTCGCCCGCGACGAACACGAGAAAAAAGGGGAAAAAAACTGAGAGAGATGGTAAAAAGGGGCAAAAGGGGGAAAAGAGAGGAGATGGAGGGGGACAGACAGGGATCCCAGACCCAGGAAGAAGATAAAAAATACAGCCCCCTCACAACCCCTTAAAGCCCCCAACCAGGTCAACCCCAGTTGTGAGGGAAAAGTTAAAAAGAAGAGTAGCAAACGAGTATTGATGACGACAGTTTGATTGCCGGCTCTTGAGGTGGGTCGTCTAGCTCCCACTATCCCCCCCCCCCTTTTTCCCCACCCTGAAAAGGGACGTGTGGGCCCGGCCCAAACGGTTTAACACTTGACACACGCTCCCAGCACAACTTAAGTAAAAGCTGCCCTATTCTATGGGTTATTGGTGAAAGCTTCACTTTTTCCAATAAAAAAACTTGTCCTTTAAACCCGATCTCCATGTTAGTTTTTGATAACACCGTCTTCAGGTATTGTACTTATCATGGGGAGTGATTTTTTTGCGTGGGGAACCTGTCTCTTTTCCAAACTTGGAATGACAGATGGGTCACCTGCCAACCAAATAGAAGTGTTGAAAGGGACAGACTAACGTCCCCAACGTCACTCTTTGACTTACCTACCGATTAACTTTGCCCCTGAAGGCCACAACCCCTCATCTTTGCATGGTAAAAAACCTGTGTTCCCGTCATCGGATGACTAATCAAGGTGGAGGCTCGTGCAGAAAAAAGTCGTTGGGTTGTCACTCAACTCCTGTCACCCCCCCACACCCCATCAACAAAGGCTATAAACTCTACAAGACTGTCAACATAAACCCAGACCCCCAAGTTTTATTGTATATTTAGCGTTGGGAATTCAGTTCTTTTATTTTTTTAAATTTTTTAAATTTTTTCTTTAAAGTAGGATAAATATTTCTATTTAAGTATTTTATTTTTTATTTTTAAATAAAAAGTTTTCTTTTAGTCATTTTTTATCTTTTTTATTCTTAATTTTTCCCGAGGAGGAGCCCCGCTTGGTAATCTGACTGAAATAGTTACAGGGTTGGAACATTTTGTAATGACATCCACGTGGGGAAGATTCCCCAAAAATTTCATCAGTTTTATGTGGTTACGCCACATGGGCCCCGGGGCAGGGTCCTCCCGGAGAAAGCAAAATTTAGGGGGCATGCCGGGGATACAGGGAAGGGGTATCTCCACAACAGAACCAAAAAAAAGGCAGAAAATGAGAGAGATGGTCAAAGGCGAAAGGAGGAAAGAGGGAGATGGAGGAGACAGACAGGGATCCAGACCGGGAAAAAAGACAAAATCAGCCCCCCTCACAACTTCCTATAGAACCCCCAAAACCAGGTCAACCCCAGTGAAACCCAAACATTCAAACAAAACCCCCAGCCTTTCCCAAATGCCCCCACCCACTGCATTCAAACCCATCCCCACAGAAAACCACCCGAAGTTCTTTATCCCCCCCCCCTTCCCCCAACCCCCCAATTCCCTCCAGACCACAGTCTTAGAAAAAAAGTTAAAGGGTGTGGAATAAAATGCAGGGAATAACAAAAAAAGTGGAGGAGGGACATAAAAAATCAGAAGACTCCCAGACTAATAGCACTCACAGAAACAAAACCACAGAATAAAAACAGATGCAATTTTTCCCACCGGATATCAAATCTCAGGAAACAGGAGGGAAAAGGGGGGAGGAGGAGTTCACTGCTCTTAAAAAACCCATGGGGTTTTGAAAAAAGGGAAAAGGAATGGATGGCATGGGCGAAAAGGGACACTAGTTGGGGAAACAATCCAGTCGAGGGAAAAAAGGTGAAAATTTGAAGTAATTACAACCCCCCACTGAACTGCGGGAGGCGAAGAGAAGAATAAAATGAGAGCAAAGAGCAATGGTCGAACACTATCGGATGGCCAAAAGGGGCCACATGGGGGAGCAAAGTTAATAGTTAGGGGTGATGGAGAGTTAGGGGTCACGGGGGTCAAAATGTGGGTGGTACTGGAAAACCTCATGCACAACATGTTAGAGAAACTCCCGGGAGAGAAGTGAGGATGACCAGCAAGACTGGGCCTTGTATTCACCCTTTGGGGTTCGGGACATCGAGGTTTCAGTATGAAAGGCCACTAAGCTTTCATGTGGGGTTCTGTGTTTTGACTACATTTTTGAGTTCAAGTGGAGAGAGTAGCGGGAATAGGGGGAAAAAAACCAAACTACAAAAAGGGGAACTATCGGGCATGAGGAATTTCCTGCAAGACATTCAGTGGGAGAGGGAACTGACGGGAAAAACCAGTAAAAGAAATGTTTTGGACTTTGGGCAACAAATGCAAGGGGCATAGGAGAGATTTTTTTCCCAAAGGAAAACAGAAAAAAAAGAACAAACGAGTCTTGGTTCCCCAAAAAGGGTGTAGGGAGGAAAAAACTAGGTGTACTAGAGTTTGGGAAAAAAAATGAATAGCACGAAAGTCAAGTCTGACCCAAAGCGTTGTATAGCCACTCAGCGGAAAAACAACGTAAAGGGGACCAGGTAATCAGATAGGAAGGGTGATGGGGGTTCACAAGAAACGCGGGAGGATGTAGGAGCTAACACGGTTTTAAAAGAAGTATTTAAGTGAAAACCGGTACGACCCCGGAAATCAGAACGGGGGGGTCCCCAAAAAGGCTGGATGGGGGGGTACACAAAACCCCAAGGAGGAGGTGAAGAAGTGCTATGTAAATTTGACCCCTCAAAGGAGTTGGTACCAGACAACATCTCCTGTGGGTCCTTAGGGGGGAGCAGAGATGCTGTTGTGCCATTAACAAAGATCTTCAACACTCCATTGAAATGGGCAACTCCTGAGGTTGGAAGAGGGCAATGTAGCCCCCATTTTTAAAAAGGGAGCAAATGAAACCTAAACTAAGATATTATCACTAACGTTTTTTGTACAAAGTCATGGAAAAAGATCATCAAGAGGAAGTGGTGGACACCGGGAAAAGAAACAGTGTAAATTCACAACCAGCACGTTTCGGGGAGGAAAAATCCTGTTCAAAACCTACTAAGTTTTATGACGGGGTGAAAAAGTAAACAAGGAGAGAGGGGTGGATCGACTGCTTTTTTTTGGACTGTAAGACCTTCGACTCATTCCCCACAAGAGGTTACTGAAAAATAGAGGATCAGGACAATAAGAGGGAAAAGGGATGCAAAGGTTTGAAACCTGACAGTGAGACTCAACAAGTCATGGTACGGATGAAGGGTCAGGTGGGTGCCGTGACAAGCGGGGTTCCAAAGGGGTCAGTCTGGACCTTGTGTTTTTGGTATTTTTAAAAGACATATGGAAGGGATAGACTCAGAAATGTCCTTGTTTGAGTGATTGAAATAATGAGAAGAATCAAATCGATGAGGTCAAGCAGGACTACAAAGAGACCTGGGGGACAAGCCTGGCCAGCAACTGGCTCTTGAGGAACCCTCCCTATGCAAAGTATGAAGATTGAGGAAGGGCAAAGAAAATCGCAGACAAAATTAGTCTTGATGGCCAAGACTGCAAAAACCCCATCAAGAAAAGATCTGGGGGGAGTATAACACGAGCTATCTCCTGAGGTGCACATCAACCAGAAACTGCTCAGCATACGGGCGTCTGGCAAACCTATGGATAGCGTTCCGATACCCCAGTAAGGATCGTTTAAGATCTGTATACCATTTACGTCAGGCCCCCTATGGAGTATCAGCACCCCTTTGGGAACCACACCTGGTCAAGCATGTCAAGAAAAATTAGAAAAGTGCAAAGGGTTTTCAACAGACTAGTCCCAAGCTGAGGGGATTGTCCTACGAAAAAGGTTGGGGAATCGACCCGACGACACGGAGGGGCAGGGGGGTCAGGGGAACTGATAACGACATAAAAAATACTGCGTGGGGAGAAAGACAGGTGGACAAAAATGGGATGTTCCTGAATGGGCACAGAAACAAAGGTCACAAATTGGAATAAAACTCGATGAATCAAAAGGGGTTTAGGGGTTTTCTTCAACATAGGTAGTCAGGCCGGGGGAAAGCCAGAAAGTGGCGTAGTGGAGGGGGGAAACCATAATAGTTTTAAGGGGGGTGTGATCAAGTCAGGAGCAAGCATTTAGAGGGGCCTATAGCAATCAGTAAAGAGGAGGGCCAGGAGCTATGGTCAACCCCTGCAACCCCAAATTGGTGGTACAAATAGGTGAGTACACACTACCACATAAACAACACACACGCACACACGCACACACACACACACAACCAACACACACACACACACACACACAGTCCAGGAAAATGCAATCAACCCACCCCTCTCTCTTACTTCTGTTACCTTATGACAAGGTAACAGAAGTAAGACACGAGAGAGAGGGGTGGGTTGATTGCATTTTCCTAGACTGCAGGAAGGCCTTTGACACAGTTCCTCACAAGAGATTAGTGCAGAAGCTGGAGGAACAGGCGCATATAACAGGGAGGGCACTGCAATGGATCAGGGAATACCTGACAGGGAGGCAACAACGAGTCATGGTACGTGAAGAGGTATCACAGTGGGCGCCTGTGACGAGCGAGGTCCCACAGGGGTCAGTTCTAGGACCAGTGCTATTTTTGATATATGCGATCGGCATGATGGAAGGAATAGACTCTGAAGTGTCCCTATTCGCAGATGATGTGAAGCTGATGAGAAGAATTAAATCGGATGAGGATGAGGCAGGACTGCAAAGAGACCTGGACAGGCTGGACATGTGGTCCAGAAACTGGCTTTTCGAATTCAACCTTGCCAAATGCAAAGTCATGAAGATTGGGGAGGGGCAAAGAAGACCGCAGACAGAGTATAGGTTAGGTGGACAAAGACTACAGACCTCACTGAGGGAGAAAGACCTTGGGGTGACCATAACACCGAGCACGTCACCGGAGGCACACATCAACCAAATAACTGCTGCAGCATACAGGCGCCTGGCAAACCTGAGAATAGCGTTCCGATACCTTAATAAGGAATCGTTCAAGACACTGTACACTGTGTATGTTAGGCCCGTACTGGAGTATGCAGCACCAGTCTGGAACCCACACCTGGTCAAGCACGCCAAGAAGTTAGGAAAAGTGCAAAGGTTTGCAACAAGGCTAGTCCCAGAGCTCAGGGGAATGTCGTACGAGGAAAGGTTGAGGGAAATCGGACTGACGACACTGGAAGACAG
>NC_069428.1:46936629-46941629 GCF_026875155.1 Cherax quadricarinatus | reverse complement strand
AAAAAAAAAAAAAAAAAAAAAAAAAAAAAAAAAAAAAAAAAAAAATTTGGTGGGGACTCGCAGGAACCAAGGATCAGATGAGAATGGTTCTGGTAGGGAGGAGTGGATGGAGGAGCAGGGGAAAAAGGGGAATGGAACAAGAGTGGGAGAAAAAATTAGGAGAGCTTTCTGAAAAAATGGAGAAAGAGCTCTCTGTGAAATTGGAAAAGAGGTTGGAGAAGGAGACAAAGAATTGGGAAACACAAGTCGAACTGCAGTAGCCAAGATAAGGGTCCTAGAAGTTGAGATAAATAGGTGAAGCGAGTTACAGGGGCAGTGACCAGAGAGACACAGCATATGAAGCTGCGAGCCGAACAGAAAGGAAGGAATTATGAATTATGCTAAGGTATATCAGTCTGCCAAGGAGGACCAAGGATGGAAAGGGAAGATCAGCTGGTTGCAGATGGAGGGGTGATAGGTCGAATGCTGAGGCAAACCAGGCTATCAAGAGCCACTGGAAAAATCAAGGGGAAGAAACTGACCACATACAGGCAGGATCCAGAGTCACAGAGGGTGAGGCAATGGGAGGAAGAAAGGGCAAAATCAGTGTTTATCCATGGGCTTCAGGAGAGAGAGGAAAGGACACACACTGAAAGGCAGCAGGAAGAAAGAAAGGAGATTGAGAAAATCATCACGGAAATAGGTGAAGAGTGGACGAGATTGTAAATTTTCAGAGAATAGGGGGGTACTCGAAGGGGGAGAAACCGACCAATCAAGCTGATTCTCAGGACGGAAACAGTGCGGAACAGGATCCTCCAAGAGAAAAACCCCGATTGAAATACTCGGAAGAGTACAAGAGGGTGTTCCTAGACAGAGACAGAACAAAATCAGAACGACAGCAGCTGAGGGAGAGGACAAAAAAACGAAAGGAGCTAGGAAAAGAGACAAGGAGGGAACCAGCAGAGGTCAGTCAGAGCAGAAACAGAACAGCAAGGGCAAGCACACCACAATACTCTCAAACCATACAACCTATCACACCATCCCAACACACATACAATCCATACCCACAGCCTCACCCAACACCGAGCTATAGAATCCACAGTATGCCCAGGTCTCCCACCCTCACAGGCCCACAAACCAACAGTGTTGGAAAGGAAACTGAAGGTATGGTACACAAACGCTGATGGGGAAAAACAAATAAGTGGGAGGAGAGTGGCATGAAAGAGTCAAAGAAGCATCACTAGACATCATAGCTCTCACAGAAACCAAGCTTACAGGTATGATAACAGATGCCATCTTTCCAACGGGGGTACCCAAATCCCGAGGAAAGACAGAGGGAACAGGGGGGGGTGGAGGAGTGGCGTTGCGGATCAAAAATCGCTGGAATTTTGATGAGCTGGAGAGAGGAGGACAGCGGAGAAGGGAAAATGATTACATAGTGGGAACACTTCACTTGGAGGTCCAAGGTGGTAATAGCAGTGATGTATAACCCACCACAGAACAGCAGGAGGCCAAGGCAAGGGTAAGACGAGAGCAATAGAGCGATGGTTGACACACTGGCTAGAGTGGCCAGAAGAGCTCATGCATGCAGGGCCAAAGCTCTTGATTTATGGGTGACTTTAACCACAAGGAGATCGATTGGGAGAACTTGGACCCCAAAAGGGGGCCAAGATACATGGAGGGGTGAGATGATGGAGGTGGTACTGGAAAATTCATGTGCCAACACGTAAGGGACACTACAAGAGAGAGAGGAGAGGGTGAACCAGCAAGGCTGGACTTAGTATTCACCTTGAGTAGTGGCAGATATCGAGGACATTTACATATGAAAGACCCCTTGGGGCCAGTGACCATGTGGTTTTAAGCTTCGAATACACAGTAGAGCTACAAGTGGAGGGAGAAGCAGGAAGGCCAGGACGAATGAAGCCAAACTACAAGAAAGGGGACTACACAGGAATGAGGAACTACCTGAAAGGGGTTCAGTGGGACAGGGGAACTGGCAGGGAAACCAGTTTAAAGAGATGATGGAATATGTAGCAACAAAATGCAAGGAGGCTGAGGAGAGGTTTGTACCCAAGGGTAACAGGATTAATGAAAAAGCCAGGATGAGCCCCCTGGTTTACCCAAAGGTGCAGGGAGGCAAAAAACCAAGTGTGCTAGGGAATGGAAGAAATATAGAAGGCAAAGGACCCAGGAGAATAAGGAGAAACAGTCGTGAGCCAAAAAACGAATATGCACAGATAAGAAGGGAGGCCCAAAGACAATATGAAAAATGACATAGCAGCGAAAGCCAAATCTGACCCGAAACTGTTGTACAGCCACATCAGGAGGAAAACAACAGTCAAGGACCAGGTAATCAGGCTAAGGAAGGAAGGAGGAGAGACAACAAGAAATGACCGTGAAGTATGTGAAGAACTCAACAAGAGATTCAAAGAAGTGTTCAGAGAGGAGACAGAGGGACTCCAGAAAGACGGAGAGGTGGGGCACACCACCAAGTGCTGGACACAGTGCACACAACCGAGGAAGAAGTGAAGAGGCTTCTGAGTGAGCTAGATACCTCAAAGGCAATGGGGCCAGATAACATCTCCCATGGGTATTGAGAGAGGGAGCAGAGGCGCTATGTGTACCCTAACAACAATATTCAATACATCTATCGAAACAGGGAGATTGCCTGAGGCATGGAAGACAGCAAATGTAGTCCCAATCTTTAAAAAAGGAGACAGACATGAAGCATTAAACTACAGACCAGTGTCACTGACATGTATAGTATGCAAAATCATGGAGAGATTATCAGGAGAAGAGTGGTGAACACCTAGAAAGGAATGATCTCATCAACAGCAGCCAACATGGTTTCAGGGACGGGAAATCCTGTGTCACAAACCTACTGGAGTTCTATGACATGGTGACAGCAGTAAGACAAGAGAGAGAGGGGTGGGTGGATTGCATTTTCTTGGACTGCAAGAAGGCGTTTGACACAGTTCCACACAAGAGATTGGTGCAAAAACTGGAGGACCAAGCAGGGATAACAGGGAAGGCACTACAATGGATCAGGGAATTACTTGTCAGGAAGACAGCAGCGAGTCATGGTACGTGGCGAGGTGTCAGGAGTGGGCACCTGTGACCAGCGGGGTCCCGCAGGGGTCAGTCCTAGGACCAGTGCTGTTTCTGGTATTTGTGAACGACATGACGGAAGGAATAGACTCTGAGGTTGTCCCTGTTTGCAGATGAGTGAAGTTGATGAGAAGAATTCACTCGATCGAAGACCAGGCAGAACTACAAAGGGATCTGGACAGGCTGCAGACCTGGTCCACAATTGGCCCCTGGAGTTCAATCCCACCAAGTGCAAAGTCATGAAGATTGGGGAAGGGCAAGAAGGCCGCAGACGGAGTACAGTCTAGGGGGTCAGAGACTACAAACCTCACTCAAGGAAAAAGATCTTGGGGTGAGTATAACACCAGGCACATCTCCTGAAGCGCACATCAAACCAAATAACTGCTGCAGCATATGGGCGCCTAGCAAACTCAGAACAGCATTCCGACATCTTAATAAGGAATCATTCAGGACCCTGTACACCGTGTATGTTAGGCCCATATTGGAGTATGCGGCACCAGTTTGGAACCCACACCTAGCCAAGCACGTGAAGAAACTAGAGAAAGTGCAAAGGTTTGCAACAAGACTAGTCCCAGAGCTAAGAGGTATGTCCTACGAGGAGAGGTTAAGGAAATCAAACTGACGACACTGGAGGACAGGAGAGATAGGGGGGACATGATAACGACATACAAAATACTGAGAGGAATTGACAAGGTGGACAAAGACAGGATGTTCCAGAGATTGGACACAGTAACAAGGGGACACAGTTGGAAGCTGAAGACACAGATGAATCACAGGGATGTTAGGAAGTATTTCTTCAGCCACAGAGTAGTCAGTAAGTGGAATAGTTTGGGAAGCGATGTAGTGGAGGCAGGATCCATACATAGCTTTAAGCAGAGGTATGATAAAGCTCACGGCTCAGGGAGAGTGACCTAGTAGCGATCAGTGAAGAGGCGGGGCCAGGAGCTCGGACTCGACCCCCGCAACCTCAACTAGGTGAGTACAACTAGGTGAGTACACACACACACACACACACACACACACACACAGGCGAGGAGCTGAGTCTCGACCCCTGCAGCCACAATTAGGTGAGTACACACACACACACGCACAGTGGAGTGGAGAAGTCGTGCGCAAATTGAGCTCGTGTATTTCCGGTATTTTCTGACTGTACCATAGGAATAGAGTGTGGGATATATGCATGTGGAAATATAAGTGTGCATGCAATCGCTTAAACACCGCAAAAAGGAAATATAAGTGATCACAGAAGAGAAAATCAGATAATAGTGCCAAGTGTTAAGTGCCGGCCTGGATCAACGAAGGGGAACTGGTTGTGTACCAGGCCTAACAGTGTTGCCACACATTACGTTGTGGAGTATTTGAAGAATAAGTGCGACTCAAGATCAGGGAGATAAGAGATGTGTCAGTAAATACAGTGAGCGCAGTGGAAAAATTAGATGAGCTAGTGACTACAGTGCCTACAGGAAGGCAGTAAAAAAATAATTAACGAGAAGCATCAAGCATCTTCAACTAGGCGGGACCCAGGTACTGGACGGACCGGCAACGTGATACTTCAGCACCACTGCCAGCCGCACGTAATATTCACCTAGTTGAGTTGATGGGGTCAACAGTACCAGTCTCTAGCTGGAAACTGGGGGTCACTCTCCTGGAGCTATCAGAATTAGAATCAGCAGCATTTACTAGCATTTAATAGAATTTACTGAGGTTTAGGAGAGTACGGCAGTTGATGAAGGGTAGCTAGTGTGGACACGTGGCTCCCCACATAGGCACACACACACATACACACATATACAGTAGGTGAGGCCTAGTGTTACAGAATTAAACGTAATTTTAAGCACAAGGTTATACTATAAGTGTTACTACGTGGGTAACTAAGACCGCTACAACAACACCACACACACACACAACACACA